>JAENPR010002845.1:0-38933 GCA_018135685.1 Themeda triandra | reverse complement strand
GACACCGCACCCGAGCTTCCCCACACAGCCGCGAGGAGTAAATCCGGCCTCCTCCACCGCCGCGGGGGTACTAGTGGCCGCAGCACGGCGCACTCCGGGCTGCCGCCTTCCCTCCGCAGCCGGGCACTCCGTCCCACGCCATGCTCCCTCCGCGGCACATCGGCCCGCGGTACGGTGTGGCCCATAGCCCGGGGATTGGTCTCCGTGGGACGAAGGTGCTTGGGGCTCACAGGACCCGGGGACGGCGCCTCTAGCTAGGTTTAGCCTTGTAGCTTGTGAGACATGTATGGATGACTATTGACATGTATGACTCTTTGCTTGTGACTCGGATATGTTTGGATTGTTTGGGACATGTATAGATGCGTATATGTGCCTAAAACCGTATTTTGTTGCTATATATGTGGATTATATGCTATATATGTGGGTTATATGATATATATGTGATACATGTGTTAAAATGTAATGTAAATGCAAAGAAAACAGAAAAAAAGAAAACCGTATTTCCAGGTTTGCCGATGGGATTATGCGTCAACAATTCCCGGGTTTGCCGTTGGCCACGCCATCGGCAAAGTGACCATAACTGCCGATGGGCTTGGCCATCGGCAAAGCCATTTTTTTTGAAATTTTTTTGCCGATGGCCAAGGCGTCGGCAAACTTATTGGCAGTCGAGGCCATCGGCAAAAAAATTCAAAAAAAAAAGGCTTTTGCCGTGGCCGGGTCACGTCGGCCATCGGCAAAGCCGCTCCCGTCGGCGGCTGGCGCGTCGGCTGACGTGGCGGCGTTGCCGATGGCCCACGTGGCCATCGGCAAAGGGTTTGCCGATGCCCTTTGCCGATGGCAAAACAGGCTTTGCCGATGGCGGCCGGCCATCGGCAAAAAGCGCGATTCCGGTAGTGAGCGCCACCTTGTTGCCGTTGTCGAACCGGCCGCTGTAGAAGGTGTAGGGCTTGTAGTTGTTGCCAAGGTGGACGATCCGCTACACGATTTGGCGCACAGCACGTGCGCGCTGCGCTAGCACCGAAGGCGACGAGGACAAAGGCCCAGATTTTCCTGAGCAGCGCGTCCGTCTCCACTTAGCTAGCAAACTGCTCCATGGTGTTGGAGAGGCGCATGGGCGGCAATAGGATGGGCTGGCCCGCTGCATCGCTGTAGGGGCACCACGTGGAATGGTGGAACAGGAACAGGCTCAGACAACACGTGGTTGTATCGTTTGCTCCGCTTCTGTCCAGTACCGAATTCAAATGCAAGAACAAGGGCCACGGCTCTGGCCGCCGAGGCGGCATAAGAGCCGCAGGCACGTCCCACTGACGAGAACCGCATGAGAGCGCGCTCGGCGTTAGAACGCCAGCGTTGGTGGTGCTGGCGCAAGGCGACGCTGGGACTCTCCCATGCCCTCGGTCGGGAGCACGCACACAAGGAACAGAAAAACTCCCAGATTTGCATAAGGAAACAAGTGCAACACGAAATTTATCCATATATTAAATTAAGATGTCAAGTTACAAGCCACCCCTAACCAAATCAAAGGTAGGATGAGAGCATGCCTAAGCATAAGAGCCACTCAACTCTCTAATCCTATCCTCCTCTAAACACCATACAAGTGATAGTGACTCTCCAAGGATAGCGGCCCAATATAGGCACCCGTCAAAAGACCAAAACACCCTTACATAAAGCACTCAACCCAAATACCCTCTATTGGTAAACCGTCCGGGTTTTCTTCGTCCATCCGGCGGCCACCGGCGCCTTCGAGCAGGTAGCTTCGTTTTGACACGAACTCACCAATGCCGCTATGTGTTGTTCGTCCAGCATCGGGACCTCCGCTCGGGTTTGGGGCCCAAACCCGACAAACCTACCTCAATGGTTTTGAGGCACATGTCGATGTTCCAAATGTCAGCTACCGCTGCTAGCTGCCCTGGTCTCCAAGTGCCTTGGTCCAGGCCTCCCGTCCCGCCCTTCGCCGCACCAGGTCCGTCAGACAAGACGCCCTACTAGACCTTCACCACGCCATCGACCACCGCCCTCCGAAGCTCGACACCGCACAACACAACCCAGGAGTCGTATTGTTCGACACACACTCGGTATGCCATGTTAGGAAGAACACGAACCACAGTGTTGCGAGTTAAGAATTGCTCATCAAAAAACCGTTCACACATGGACATATAAAAACCATGTGTTCGCAGTGTCCTAGTCTCCTAGAGTACTAGCCATAAAACCTATTGGATTTTAGTGCTTTGTCATGAAATTGAACTTCGTGTTGCTGGAAATGCAAAGAATGAATTCTATGTGGAGACCCCTAGCATATATATGGACCATATGTGTCCTTATGGGCGTGTTATTGACATGTTGTGCTTTATGGACGCCTTATAAAGTAGAGTGATTGCAACGTAACTATCATCATTTCAAAACCCTGGTGTCAGATATTGGAAGAAGTGCAGCAAGGATACGAGCTGTGAAAAGCACGATTGATTGAAGAAGTGCAGACAATAGTCGGTGTGGTGCTTTATCTTTCACATTGAACACAGTGATGAAGTGAGTAGGTCTGTGACAATTGATTCACGATGTCCAGCAAGGATGAGAGGTGTGAGTAGGTCCGTGAGGCATCGGAAATACTTGCGGACGAACTAACAGCAGATACAGCACTGTGACCAAATGGGTTGCCAGTGAACGCTGTTTGATGCAGAGAATATTTGTTTAAGCACTTTACACGTCAGTAAAACTCTGGCGTTCAGCCTTGTCGTCTCAACCCCAGAGCCTATGTGTGTTTAGTTAGTCCCAAAGAAACTGAATGCGAATTTTCTTCAGTTGACATGCTCTCTCTCTCTCTCTCTCTCTCTGCTTGTCTAATTTCTTCGTTATGTTGACCACCAAGAAAAAAAAAACATGCACTTGGACTGTTCTGTATGGACGACTAGTGCACTTTATTCGATCAGATTGTGAAATACAAACCAAGGTTAGTGGCAAAGGGATATGCTCAACAACAAGGTGTAGATTTTGATGAGGTTTTTGCACCAGTTGGAAGAATTGAAACAGTGAGAGTAATGTTGGCTTTAGCAGCTCAAGGTGGTTGGCAGGTACATCATTCTCGAATGGGGACCTGACGAGACTGTATTTGTGCAACAACCTCCTGGTTTTGTGTCATTGGCAAAGGAGATAGAATGTTGAAACTGAAGAAAGCCTTGTATGGGTTGAAGAGCACCCGGGGCCTGGAACTCCAAGCTTGACAAGGGGTTGTTGAACCTTAGCTTTGTGAGGAGCAAGCATGAACATGCTGTATATAGGAGGAGCAGCAGCAAGAAGTCTTTTCTACTTGTGGGTGTCTATGTTGATGATCTAGTCATCTCAGGTCCTCGTGTGACAGATATCATACAGTTTAATCGGGAGATGAAGAACAAATTCAGCATGAGTGATCTGGGCCTTCGAGTTATTACTTAGGCATTGAAGTAAAGTAGAAGACTAGTAGAATCACATTGAGTCAGAGCTCCTGTGCAGTGAAAACCCTGGAGAATGCAGGTATGATAAACTGCAATCCATGTCCTACTCCACTGGAAGCTAGACCGAAACTCACAAAGAGTATAGAAGATGAGGTTGTGGATCCTGCAGCTTACCGAAGCATAATTGGGAGCTTAAGGTACCTAGTCAACACTAGGCCAGGTTTGGCATATCCAATTGGTGCAGTGAGCAGGTGCATGGATGCCCCCAAGCAAGCAACACTGGGCTGCAGTAAAAACACATTATGAGGTACTTGAAGGGTACAGTCGAATTTGGCTGCATATATGGGTAAGGTGTTGCACTGAAACCCTTGCTACTTGGGTACAGTGATAGTGACTTTGCAAGAGATGTTCAGGACAGGAAGGGCACTACAGGAGTGGCTTATTTCCTTGGGAATAGTCTGGTCACATGGGATTCATAAAAGCAAAAGATTGTTACTCTGTCATCTTGTGATGTAGAATTTGTGGCATCAGCAGGAGCAGCCTGTCAAGGTGTTTTGCTTAGCGGACTAATTGGTGATCTGTTGGGAGCAGAGGAGATGCAGATCAAGCTACTCAAGGACAATATGTCAGCCATTGCCCTGAGTAAGAATCCAGTGCATCATGATAGAAGCAAGCACATAGACACGAAGTTTCACTACATTCGTGAGTGTGTTGAGTAGGGAAAGGTGAAGATTGATCATGTCAGAACTAAAGATCAGTTGGCAGATATATTCACCAAGGCATTGGGCAGGGTGAGGTTTATTCGGATGAGAGAGGCATTGGGCGTGGTGAAGGTGCATCAAGTTTAGGGGAGTTTGTTAGCAAAACCTGATAGCATACTCCCTCTGTCCTGAATTACAGTGCATTCGGCTTTTGATTGGTGTCTCTAAATATAATGTATTTGGGAAACATGAGGATACTTCTTCCTTAATAAAAATAGTGCGTGATTGGCTGATTGGAAAACAAATAGAGTGCTTTCTATATTTTGTATAAGAAAATTTAGATTACTCCCTTTAATCAAGGGAATTGGATCAAATTTAATTATATTAGGAAGTGAAGTGAGGGGTACATGCGTCTATTGTCATCTGTCTTATTTTGTCTGAGAATAGCTAGAATGCTCTTTAATTCAGGACGGAGGAAGTACTATGTAATCTTTGTTTCAGTTTAGATCATGCATTAGTCGGTTAGGGGATGGACATGATCGGGGTCGTGCTAGATCATGATCCAGCCAGTGTCGGTCCTAGTCAGTGCCAGAACGTGTGGTGTGCACGCGGCGTGCGCCGCAGAGAAATATGTAGGTCCGGAAAAGATTGTATCTACATCATATGTATATAAGGCATGAATAAAGGTCCGGAAAAGCTGCGACATTGGCAGCGACCAAATCCCATCTATTCTCGTGTTTCTGTTTTCATCCTCAAGCTCTCGCCGTGGTGATCGCGCACCGGCGGCGTCGAGTCCTGTGAACCAGAGCACCGGCGGGTTCCAACACTGACCAGAGTGCATTGGATTGGAGCAAAGCAAGGAAGTTATGTAGAACTCTGGGAAATGAGTTAGCTGAGAAATGACGAACACATATGATGGCACACGGCACAGGATTGACCAAACCTTTAAAGTGAACTGAGCTGCACCTGTACCCGATGCTGGTAGTATATGGAGTGTGTAAATGGGGAGAACTCAGAGGCGGAACCAGACAATACCTTTCCTGTCATCGCTCCCGATCTCTTCCGTTGCCGCTCGCCGGTCCCTTCCCGGCGCTGCTCGCCAGTCCCTTCCCGACGCCGCTTGCTGGTCCGTTGACTGGGTGTTGTCCTAGCGCAGATGCAAGTGTCCCATGGCAAGCGTGAACCGGATCAAAAGATTGAAGGCTGCTTTCATAGATGTTGACACTACTGGAGATTTTCATATCACAGCCGGTTCGTAACCCTCATCACAACCGGAAAGTGAACCGGCAGTGTGCAGCGCGTGTTGTAGGTGGTGCATCACAGCCGGTTTCTTCGCCCCGGCGGTGCTGAGTGTACAACACTGCCGTTTCGTAGCAGACACCGGCTGTGTTGTCCGAACCCAACACTGCCGGCTTGTTCCAACAACCGACTGTGTTGCCAAGACGAACACTGCCGGTTCATTCCTAAAGCCGACAGTGTTGTCAGGATGAACACTGCCGGTTCATTCCCAAAACCGACAGTGTTGTCAGGACGAACACTGCCGGTTCATTCCCAAAACCGATAGTGTTGTCAGGGAGAACACTTGCCGGCTTGAGTGTTAAGCCGACAATGTAGTCGGAGCCAACACCGCCCGGTTTAGGGCTGGATCCTAGCAAGTGATTTTGTTTTTCCATTCTTTTTTATTTGTAATTATAATAATTATATAATTACAATAATAATATTGGACTTTAATTATATAACGAATAATTATGAATAATAAATATAGAACTATAATTATATAAAATATATTATGCTACTGTATATTCGTTACATGCACCGTATATTCGTTACACAAATGTTTGTTCGACAACAGTAAAATAAGAAATTATACATAAGAATCTAGCAGATGGGCGATGTCCTCTTTTGTATAATGATCTTATACCTCTTTGCGCTTGCAATTGTATATAAGCCACCTGTTGAAAACACATCCGCCAAGATGAATTTTGCCACCTCGCACTGAAGTGTCTCTATCTCATAATCTAGCAGCCTTTGATGATTAAATTTTTCACGCTGTTCCAAAAAGAGGCAAGTATAAAATTCAGTACAGTATATATGATTTTTTGCATTAAAAGAAATAAATGTAAACCGACGCTTATACTCACAAATTCATCCGGCTGCTTAGTAGGCTATCCAATATAGCGGTACATCGCCCACATGACATAGAAGCCGCACTCATTGTTGGCATACGGCTGTTTGAGGTACGGATCTTGGTCATTTCAACGACATTGAAATCTGTTTGCGTCCCACCTCTATGCTTCTTCCGCACACTATGCAAAATTAGGAAGAATATTTAAAAAGAATAAATAGAAAAGGCATATTATGATCATAGGACTATGGTGTTGCTAGCATCGCTTACGCATTCAGCACATCGAACAGTGGCTGCATATCCTCCTTAATCGGCTTTTTCTTGGAGTCCCACACCTCGATCTCATTTTTTATAAGATTAACACAAACGAGGGCGTAATGTTCGCTGCAATCGAAATACTGTAAGTAACGAATAGTCCGGAAAAAAAAATTAGTGTAAACACCCCTAGTCAAGAACACATACTTGAAGTTGTAGGGTAGAAGTATGTGGGTTCTTTTTTTGTCAACAAACGCTTTAAAATCGGCACCAATACCTCTATCATGTTATCCATGCGGAGGAATTACCAAGTTGGCCGAGGCAAACTTTTTGATTGACCCCGATAGGGTCTAAGAAGCCTATGTGGCCGAGTTGACGCGGCCTTAAGAAGCAATATTTTGCAACTAGCCTCGCTTAAAAGATCATGTAAAGTGCACAAAATTAAACAATTTGTGTCTAGAAAGAGCATTCTCGTAGCATTTCATGTGTGTAGGGTACTTACATGGTCCACAAGCACAAAATCTCGTACATCGAGGCTGCGTCTCGGCACCCGGATGGAACAGGCACTCCCAATCGACGTCGTATTTCACTTCTTCTTGATAAAAGGAAACAGGGGAGGATTGATAATGAAAGCAAAAAATCCGAGTTCCAACCGACCGTGAATGATACAAGTAATAATCAAGCAAGCACTGCAGCGGGGTGGGTAATCCCTCGTATTCCTCTGGGAGAACCAAATCCATTTTAAGCTCAAACTTATTTGCCAAAGGTGCGGTCCCCATTGAGGCCCAATAGACTTCCTCCACTTCTTCTCAGGTCCGTGCGGTCTTTTGTGAGCAATTCATTTATTCTAAGTGCATGGATATAGAAATCGTCCTCGTCGGTCATTTCATTATTGTACCTGTTCGATCTATGCTTTTTAAATTCGATTTTCTGACCATCAGAGGTCATGGTGCCAAGTTGCTTAAGGAATGTAACATAAGTATCCTTAGGTACAAGTGGGACCGACTTTTTGCTGCATAATGTTTGTAATGCGCCACCGAATGGCCTCTTGTTTTTCTCTTTCTCGCCCTTGGTTAACTACCTCGAGGATCTTTTGCGCGACTAGCGACGATGCATTAGTTGTTGCGTTAGGCGCGGGAGAGGACGCATCCTTTAGAAAACCGATGTAGAGCCAGTAGGAACCTTTTCTTTTCCAGCCGGAGGGTTTTGTGTGGACCCTCTTGATGTAGAGCGACCAGAAGCAGGAACAACAATAGGTTTAGGAGGAGGAGGTGGAGGTGGACATGGCGGTGTCTTCTGCTGAGTAGGAGGTGGAGGTGGAGGTGGACATGGCAGTGTCTTCTGCTGAGTAGGAGGTGGAGGTGGAGGTGGAGTTGGATGTGAACCTGGAAGAGGAGAGTGCTGGCGAGGAGGAGAGGTCGTCCCCGTGGTTCTTTGCATCCCAGGGGCTTGTCCTCCGCTCAAAGATGGTAAGGGCGAGGAGTCGCATTGGCCCTCTTCCTCATCCTCTTCGTCCAAGGACAACTCGTGCTCAAGCTTAATGAGGCGCTTACGCCGTGCCACATGGCATCCCTTGTTCGGCCAAGTTTCGGCATCGATCAACGATGCGGGGTGCTCGATCATTATCTTGTTGTACTTCTTCTCAAGTACCATGTCGATGGTCACATGGGCATACCCCGGTGGAATCGGGAGCCATTAATGGTGCCATCTCCCGCAGCCGTGCTCGCCAATCGCTACCTTGTCCTTTGTCCATGACTCGTTGGATGTA
Source organism: Themeda triandra (assembly GCA_018135685.1). NCBI lineage: Eukaryota > Viridiplantae > Streptophyta > Magnoliopsida > Poales > Poaceae > Themeda > Themeda triandra. The sequence continues at coordinate 30,656 of JAENPR010002845.1, read as the reverse complement.
CAAAGCTGACATTGACGTTTTCATTGATGTTGTCCAACGGATGAGGCGCATTCGAGTCTTCCTTACAATAGGGTCGAGCTACGCTTGACCTTCGGTTTTGATGTAGTGTAAGGTTCTGTCACAGCGTAAGGTCCGGTGCTAGACCCTCCGTTTGACGGGAGGCCAGGACTTCGCTGACTTTTACCTCAACGATAGCTGCAACCCTGGATTCCCATTTTTCATCCAGCTCCCGAATCATCCTCCTTGTCTCTTCCACTCGTTCCCGTTTTCCCCGGTCACGGCTCTAGTAAGTATTGGCCTCGGCCGGGAATCCTTCGAACCAATTAACCAAACCGGTTCCCCTGCTGTGACCAGGGTGCTCCCTGTTCCCAAGTGCTTGGGTGAGCACATCGTTCTCCCTGTTAGAGTTGCGAGTGCCTTGCCTCACCTCGTCTTGGACTGGGAGATCCTCCCCGACGAGGGCGCCGATGACGGATCGTCTATACGCTTTGTATTCTTTGAATGATTTCGTACATTGAAGCTCCCATCATCACCGTGACGGCACTTCCTCCCGATACGTACATTATAGCCCTCTCCTCCCAATCTCAGCCTCAACTTCAATCCCTTGTTTCATAAGTCTAGCCCGCTTCTCAAATTTCGCCTCAATAACGGTCACCAACTTGGCATATCCACGGGAGCCACAATGATGTGGATTGTCCGACTTCATGAAGTTCTCCCGATTCTTCACGCTAAGTGCTTGGAATTCCTCGGGCGCGGTGCTCCTTGAATTCCTCCTGCATGGGTCCATGCGCAAAGTCTCGGATCTCGATTTTGTGTAAGTATATATTTCTTGTATTTTTTATTCCCGAAATACTTGAACATTAACCCCATTTTTTTTCGTAGTTTTTCTTCCGGGCATTCTCTCTATTAAATAAAGGGCCTTCTCGGAGGGAAAGTGAAATACTTTGGGATCTCGTGACTCCCATATACCTCTCTTGATACTAGCAGGGACCACAGCCGGGTTTACCGCTTCCGGATTTTCCGTATCTTCCTTATCTTCTGGATCTTCCGGATTTTCTGGATTTACTGGATTTTCAGGTTCTTTGCCCCTCCACTTCCAGTACTTCAAGGGGACAAAGTCCCTAACAAGGATGCCGAGGGTTGAGGAATATTTTTTCATAGCAATTTCCGGTGAGGCCGGCATCCCGAATTCATCAAATCTTGTGACCCGAGCCCTCTGGCCCTTGGGTCGACGCATTGGGCTCCGCATTGGGCTCCGCATTGGCCTCCGCATTGGCCTCCGCATTGGCCGGCGTAGGCTCCTCCTAAAAATAGGAGTAAGTTAATACCCTCTATCAATTGATTAACGGACGTGGCAACATCATAAATCACACCTAATTTACCTGGTTAGGTTGGTTATCTTCGTCATAACTGCTTAGGTCCAGAAAATCACTCGGGCTATCAACATCCCGATTTCCTTGGTTAGCCTGATTGTCACCCGCAGCTTGCTTCCCAAGGTTTTTTTGGAACGGGGAATGCGACGCATGGCTGCGACATGATCATGGTTAGTTCGCGTGTTTACTAGGCACAATTATTATGAAAAAAAGGGCAGAGATTTATTACATAGTGTAATATTAAGTGCCAAACTACTCATTGTTTCATTGAACACATGCTACTAAGTTGACAAACTACTCTACATCGACTTCCCAATAAAAAAAGCAATGACAATAGCCATAAGCACAAGCATGGCATCTTTCCAAGAATAAGGAGCAAAGATCGTCCTAGTCTTCCCATCAAAGACGGGTGGCTTTTCTTCGATCACTAGTGCAGGCGGCTCTAAAATCACCGGTGGCGCATGCTCTTCAATCTCCAATGCACTGCTCCCGGCGAGGGTTCGCAAGCCTCCACTCATTGTAGGCCCTCACAAATCGGCTTACGTAGTAGTACTTCTTGTGCAAATAACCAGGGTAGCGATGTATTTGAGTGTTGCAATCCTCCCAAGTTCGATAGATTCCAGAGTACGACCAACATGAACAACATAGTATGCTGCCATGGTTGACTACATATCAAAATTTTAGAGCATCATTTAGAGCATATCATCTAGCATATCATCATTTTAGAGCATCATTTAGAGCATATCATCATTAATTCTATAGCATATCATCATTTTGGAGCATAACATTTTTGAGCTTAACATCATTTAGCATGTCATTTAGCATATCAATTAGCATAACATTTTGCATATCAATTAGCATATCATTTAGCATAACATTTAGAGCTTATCATCTAAGAGCGAGGAGGGATCGATGGCTAACCGCGTGAAGCACGGTGGCGCTGAAGGGGGCGGGAGGTGCTCGTCGGAGTGTTGGCGGTGGCACGGGGAGGAAGGGCCCGGCGGTGGTTGTCAAAGGCGCGGAGAAGCTGGGGATGGAGGAAACGGCCGCTGGAGGTGCTCCTCCACACGGCGGGCGGCGGTGCTCGTCGGCGCGAGGGTGCTGGGGATTGAGGAGGGGCCTCTGATGATGCTCCTCCACACGGCGGGCGACGGTGCTCGTCGGCAGGGGGGGCGGTGGCGTCGGAGTTCGGTGTCTGTGAAGGCGGCGGCGCTCAGAAACAATTCGTCGAACATGTAAGGGGCAGGGTGGAGGGTACCTACCTCATGACGAGAGAAGCCCTGTGACCGTGCGCTCCAAATGTTGTGACCTGCAAGAAGAAAAAGCCGGAGGTGCGTGCGGCCGGTGGAGTAGGCAGCGGCGTTGGCGCTCAGCACGCCGGAGCACTGGGCAGCAGAGGCGCGCACAGCGTGCTCGACTTGGCGTGCTAGGGCTGCTGATGCGGGCGGCGGCGGAGCGGGGTGGTGGCGGTCCTCGTCGGCACGGGCGACGGTGGACCTGCTCCTCGACGCGGGCGGGCGGCGTGGGGTGGTGGCGGTCCTCGTAGTTGCGGCGTCGGGCGGAGCATGGGGAAGAAAAGGGAGAACGGGCGGGGAAATGAGGGGGAAATGAAATTTTCATTTTCCTCGCCCGTTCGTTTATATACCTGCACACAATCACTGCCGGCTCCAACGACAAACCGACGGCAATTCTTGTCATCCCCGCCGGCTTGGGGATATAGCCGGCAGTAATGATCCTGATCACTGCCGGCTCTTAGCTGAGGCCGTGTGTGATTGTTCAGCGGGACTTTTAGTAAATTAGATTTTTAAACAGTATTTTTTGTGTAGTGTTTCCTAACACTTTCTCAAATGAAAAAATGTCCTATGTATCAAATATAGATCTTGATGAGTTCTAACACTTTTGTATTCAAAAGTTTTTCATTTGAGATCATTTAGTGCCTCATTTGACCAAGTTTGACCAGGTCAACCTTGTTTGTTTTACAAAATACACTTTGACCAAACCCTAGATGGCCTCAGCTACAAAGATTGTCGAACTCGTCAAGTCCTACACTTGATACATAGGACAATTTTGCATCTGACAAAGTCCAGAGAACTCAAATTTGAAAATTTGAATTTTTCACTGCTACATGCCAGTTTTCGAAACCTTAGACGGCCTCAACTCGAGAACTCATGAATACCAAGATTGTTCCACTCAACAAGGTCTACATTTCATACATAGGACATGTTTGCATCTGACAAAGTGTTGAGACCAATTAAACACTAGAGCAAACAAATTATAACTAAAACAAAATAAAATTACAACCTTGCAAACCAACTCTTATCAGATTCAATTTCTACCATACCTAGGGATTGGACCATTCACATTGACCCACCGTAGTTACCACATGTGCCAGTTGATGTCTCCGATCGTGTATCCTCTCTCAGTATCGATATAGTGCAGTGCCCTTATGAGTGCACTCTCCCGTGCCACGTGAGACACAACGAATGGTCGACCGTAGACATCACCAACTGAAACTTCATCGTGTGTCTGCTTAGTGAACCTTATTCCAAATTGTTTGCCTTGTTCTCGTGTCCAAGCCATTGGTGTCAACCCAATCCCAATCGTACCTGAAATAATCAGTAGCTTGGTTTAGAATGGCCATCAAACCACATGAAGAATATGTAACATCATGGGACACAATCGCAAGTGGTGCAAAGAAAGATAATAATATTACTACTTAATAATTAAACAACAAATTATGTGCATGATCCAATTATATCAACATATATATATATAAATATATATATATATATATATATGTTGATTATACCACATCAAAAGTGTTGCTTCCCGCGGTCCATTCGCTAAGTGATATAGCAGTGTAACCTTGGTAGCGCAAAGCCATCTCCTTGTAGTACAAGAAATCAGGGATATTGAATCCAACATGTCGAAGTGCATGTATGCAGAGGTTGACGGCACCTTCTTGGGCACTCCTCTGGGAGAAGCCCAGTGCCCCCCTTCGCCGGATATTGTTCTCGGTACCATTTGGGCGCCTTGAAGGGATGGTAAAACTAATTTCACACGCGTAGCCGAGGATTGGTGTCGCGGGTGTCGTGACCACGTTCCGGTTATCAATAGAGAACGGGGTAAGTGCTTCATGTAGCCATTCTAATGGGTCTATGAGCTGCGACATAAAATAAAATGCAATAATTCAACAATCATATATTTAACTAAATATATTTATTTATAAGCGCAAAAAACATATGAGATATTGGAAAGTGATTTATACAATAGCCGGCCTAGGGAATGGCCTAACGGGCACATCGGGAGCAAATGGCTTAGCGCCTTGGTGGAAACCCGGTGGCGGTGGTGGCGGTAGCGGAGGTGGTACATTGTGCGTAAGACCCGATCGATAAAATTCAACAATAAATATAGGAACAAAAATATATCATAAATAAAACTTGAGTAAATTAAAACGAACTAGCTAAAAGAATAATCGAATGCAAAAACTATATTTTGAAATTATATATGTACCATAGTAATATCCTGGGGCCATTTGCGAAATTACGTCGAAGTTGATTTGGTAAGAAGTGAGAGTGGAAGTGAACTCAGTGTTTGCGTTGGCGGAGTATGCATGTGGCCGGCTCCACATTTTATAGATGGAACTTAGTTATCCCAGCCGGCTCGGAGCAACAACCGGCAGTGATACGTAACATTCTCAGCCGGCCCTTGGTTACAACCGGCTGTGATAGACTACATTACTGCCGGCGCCTTCCAAGAACCGGCAGTGATACCCCTGCCATGTCAGACTTGACATGCTCGCAGGCTGTAATCGATGCATGCATGGATGCTGCAATCGATGCATGCAAGCATGGATGCTGCAATCGATGCATGGATGCATGCAGCACTAGTGTCCAGGGATAGATAGGTAGGGGAAATGTATTTTTATTTAATTTTAGACCAACATAGATATTTATGCAAAAACAATACCATAGGAAAGAGGGCTTTAAATAGTAAATAGTGAAATATTTATTTAGAAAGAGTACAAAGATACAAGACAACAAATCATAAAATGCATGTTAAATATACGATAACAAAGACCTTTTACTAAAATTACATCCATGTGTATCAACACATTGTAATTTAACCACCTCAAGACAATTCTTGTTGCATCCGCAAGTGGAGGTGGTTATGAGCTGCGCCTATTGAGATTATAAAGGAGGTTATGCAAAAGTTGATTTGCATGACCTCGGTGATTTGTGACGACGGCGAAAACTCCATGGACTTGCAAGCACAGTCGTAGGACTTGCTTGCGCATTCGTAGGACTTGTTTGCGCGGTCGCCGGGTACCCCAAAATTTGGCTCAGCTGATCTTCAGTAGAATTCTTCTAGCACCAAATGTGTGCACCATTTTGGTGGACTATTATGATGCCTAAAGATATTTGAATGTGGAGGGCTTGATCCCACAGAGAAGCCATGTATTTGAAATATCAGGAAGAAAGAATGAACTGGAGAAATAAGGAGAAAGATACTGCAAACCATGGTGGAGGCTCTATCTTTGGAGGAGGGCCATTTTATAGACCCCCGTCGTGGTGGGTGGGAGCGGTGCTCCCGCGATCGAGGGAGCACGACCCCCAATAAGCGTCTCATATTACTGCGGCTCTTATTCAAAACCAGCAGTGATTGGCCTCCAACGGCCTTTTTATAAAAAGCCGAGCCCATCGGGACGCGGGCTCTACCGGTGCCGGCTGTGGTGAGAGCCGGCGGTGATTGGCCACCAATGGCCATTTTTTTGTGTAGATATCCGAGCCGGGATTTGCGGACGCGGGCTCTACGGTCCGGCTCGTGGTTAGAGCCGGCGGATTGGCGGCCATTTTTTTGTGTAGATATCCGAGCCGATCATGGACGCAGCTCGCCGACTGGCGCAAGTGGGCCGGGCTGGGATTCTCTGAACGCCTTGGATTCCCCGACGTGGTCGCGTAAATCCAACAATAGGGTGCCTTTTTGCATCGTATTTCTTTTAGATAACTAGATTTTTTTAATTTTAAATAACTTTATAATATATTTATTTTTAGCTCGGCATATGGAACTGTGAAGTAAGATTTTTAGAGAAAGAAATGTGTGAAGTAAGAACAATGGAAAAACAATGATATATTTAGTCTTAGAGATTACAAAGATAGAAACGAAAAAAACAATATAAACAAATTACAAATACGATGACAAAGACTATTTTTTTCGTGTCAATGTTACCATCCATGTCTATCAACACATTATAATTTAACCACCTCGAGGATTCTTCTAGCATCCTATGGTCCAACAAAGTGACCTGGTGGTTATGAACTATGCCTTTCGAGATGATCAAGGAAGGCAACCACGCACCGGCAGGAACTCCTCCGTGGGACAGTCGAAGCAACCGGCGCGTGCATGGCCATCTCTCAGTGCAATCTTCAATGTCTTCTCCGGCCATGTAGATTTCATGTACGGACTTGCAAGTCCAATCTTGGGACTTGCAAGCAGTCCTCATACTAGCAACACCAAGACCCCACGAGGAAATTCTTTCCCTCCTCGCTGGAGACACTAATATGTCGCATACATATTCAGTAGAATTCTTCTAGCACCAATCTATGCACCATTTTGGTGACTACTACGAAGCATGTCGATATTTGTATGTGGAGGGCTTTCTGCCACAAAGAAGCTATGTACTTAGAAATACTGGAGAATCTAAGAACACAAACACAAGTAGCCATTGTCATGGAGAGGCTCTAAAGGTTGGAGGGCCTTTTTATAGAGCTCTTGTCATGGTAGGTGGGAGCAAAGTGCTCCCGTGGTGATCGAGAGGGAGCAGGGGGCACTCCACTTGGAATCTCCCTATCACTGCCGGTTCTTCTCACAAACCGGTACTGATACACAATCCCTACCGGTTTGTTATAAGAACCGGCAGTGATAGGGTCCAACGGTTACATTTTTACAAATAATAAATTGAGCCAACCATGGATTCCTACAGAGGTGGCAGGGCAGGTATTTTTTTTATTAATATCAAATCCTAAAAAGGGTGGCGCCCACCGGATTTGAACTCAGGGCTCGACCACGAAAAAATCAATTTGAGTTTTGACCGCTTGAGCTATTGTATAGTATGTGTTCTAAGTGCAAGGCATATCTTTTATATATTGTTTATAAAAAAGAAGTTCAATTCAATAAATCAAAAAAATTATCTACCATATACTAGTTTAGAGGTACACAAGTAATATTAATTAGATTACATATATATAGTTGGTGAACAGCGTCCGACTACAGATTACATAGTTATCAATAATCTAACTATCCTCAGGTGGATCAACAATAAGGGCCTAATTATGATCGCGCCTTATTTAAGCTGGTTCGTCGCCCTCTCCAATGTTCATTAGGGATACGGTCGACCCGAATGCAGGAATTTCCTCATAGACCATGTAGCCTTCTTCATCCGTCACTCCATCTACGCCGACAATCTTTCTTTTGCCTTGAAAGACTACACTTCTCGTGTTGTTGGCATTGTCTGTTGCGTAGAACACTTGCATAGCATCTTTTGCGAGGATGAATGGGTTGTCTCCGTATGAAGTCTTTTTAAGGTCAACCGTAGTCAACCCATCTTCTTCTTCCCCGATTTCTTTTAGATGGACCCACTTGCGCGAAAAGGGCTACCTCGCACCAAGCCATACGATAGCTCCCATATCTCCTCTATGACACCATAGTATGTCTCAATCACATTGCCGTCTTCGTCTTCGGATTGAAACAAAAACCACTATTCGATTTGCACTCTTTTCATCTTGCTTTTCGGTGAAAAATGTGAAACCATTGACCTCATATCCCTGGTACTTAACAAAGTGACTAGAAGGCCCCCTGGCTAATTTGTCCAGTTGATTACCCAACGTTATCGTAAGCAAGCAACGTCGCAACCACCAACAAATTCAGTTTATGTTTTTTATGATGCCAAGCCCGTGACCTTTGCGGATAATTACGTAGCAACTCTTGACGGTGTTCTTCAATGTATGGCATCACCTCCTAAGCTTGCTGGAGAACAGTGAATTGAGCACGTGTCCAAGGCACATAGTCATCTACTGTACACGGTTTCCTACCTAGTGTGCCTTTGCCACCTAGTCTGCCTTGGTGACAGGACTCAGGAACTCCTGCCTTGTTGATGTCCATATAATGTGTGCAGAATTCAATGGACTCCTCCGTTGACCATCCCTCAACCATGCTCCCTTCTGGTCTGAATTTGTTCCTAACATACTTCCTAAAAACTTTCATCAACCTTTCGAAAGGGAACATCTGATGTAGGTACATTGGACCAAGTGCTCTTATTTGGTCAACCAGGTGAATGAGAAGATGGACTGACATATCAAAGTAAGTTGGTGGAAATTGCATCTCTAAACTAGAGAGAACTTCAGCAATGTCGTCCTGTAGTTGTTGTAGCGTGCTCGGATCAATGACCTTTTTTTGAGATCGCATTCATGAACCAGCACAACTTTGTGATCACTTTGCGAACATCTTCCGTCAGAATACCACGCAAGGCAGCTGGGAGAAATTAAGTCATAATGCAATAATAGTCATGGGCCTTCATAGGTCCATAGTTGAACTTGCGTTCTTTCTTGTTCACTAGCCTCTTTGGGTTTGCACAGTAGCCCGTCGGAACTTTTAGTTTATCGAAGAATGAAATTAACATGTTCTGCTCTATCTTGCTTAGTGTCCAAGACGCAACTGGAAGTACATATTGGCCATTTTCTTGAACCAAGGGATGCAGCTCTAGCCTGATTCCCAAAAACTCCATGTCTTTACGTGTGGCGTACGAATCCTTATATGCCCCCCCGGTGCTCATCAAGGTGTTAAGTGTGTGAAAGCACACGTTTTTAGTAATGTGCATGGGATCAAGACAGTGGCGTACAGACAAAAATGGCTAGTAAGGTAGTTTCCAAAATACTGATTTTTTCCGCATACTCTCCTCAGGCGCTTTTTTAGCCCCTTGCCCCTTGCCAAGAACAACGTCCAGTTTGTTAAGTTCTGCAAGTATCTCGTTTCCCGTTTTGATACTTAGGAGGCTTGCGTGTCTCAACCTGTCCCTCAAAATTTATCTTGTTTTTCTGGAATCTGTGTTTAATAGGCAGGAACTTACGGTGCCCCAATACAACCATTTTTGAGTTATTGGGTAGGTGTACCGCATCAGTTTCGTCTAGGCACTCGACACAACCTGTATAACCTTTTGTCTTCTCTCCAGACAAGGAACCTCGCCCTGGAAGGTCAGTGATTGTAACCACAAGTACCACCTTGACAGTGATTTCTTCCTTTTTGTACTCATCCCAAACATGCTCAACACCCTTCTTGAACAGATCCGGTAGTTCATCGACAAGCCGGCTCTAGGTAAGTGTCGATGTCATTCCCGGTTGCTTTGGGCCTTGGATCGAGAATGGCATCCGGATGTACGACCGCTTCATAACGAGGTGAGGCGGAAGGTTGTATATACAGAGCGTCACTGGCCACGTGCTATGAGTGCTTCTAACCTGGTCAAAAGGATTCATCCCATCCGTGCTCAATGCAACCCAAAGGTTCGTTACATCTCCACTGATTTCCTTATAGAACATGGTTTTTAGAGTCCTCCAGTCCTGTCCATCGGCAGGATGCCTCAGCATGCCGTCGTTCTTATGGTCCTCACCATGCCAGCGCAGCAGCTTGGTTGTCTTCGCACATGCGAATAGCCTACGTATCCATGGAGCTATAGGGAAGTACCAGGCGACCTTTATGGGGCCTCCTCTCGTCTTCGTACCGTCCTCCTCCTCCGACGGCTCTGCCTTGTACCGTGGATGATTACAAATGGGGCAATTATCCAGGTCAATGTATTTGCCGCGGTACAATATGCGATCATTGTAACACGCGTGTATTTGTTCAACCTCAAGTCCAAGGGGGCGAGATCATTTGCTTGGCCTGGTATGTATTTTACGGTAGCCCACTGTATGCAGGGGAGTATTTTCCATAGTTTACCTAACAAGTCATCAAAGCCTGTATCGCTCAAGCCGTTTGTAGATTTGAACTCTAACAACATGATGGTGGCTTCCAATTTACTCATAGGACAATGCTTGAACAATGGTGTCTTGCCATCCTCTCTCATTTTCTCTAACTTTTTAAGTTGAATAGCACTAAGAAACCTGGTATCTGCATTACGGAGCATCAAAGAAATGCCATCTTCTTCTGCCGTGTCATCCGCTAGTGTATTCCTAAGCACCTCAGCAATAGGTTCCGGGTTGACAATGGGATCGTCGTCATCGTCGTCGTTGTTGATGTCTATTAAGTGCAACTGAAATAAAGAGGGTTCCGCAAGCGCACAGAATATATCATCGTAGCATTTTAACCGGGAGTAATCCAGGTATCGTTATTTATAATTTTACCACTTTGGGAAGGGAATGCCTTGGATAATGAGTGATGATCAATGCACATGCGATAATGGAGAGCTTAACCTTGTCTGCGTATCGATCATCTCATACGGGGTAAGTGTCACATAAAATATAGGAATGAATGATAAATGACATAAGATAAATGAGAGCATTTAGCCACATAAAATAATAGTAATAAGCCATCTCAACTTAGCACTCTAAGCTTATAACACTAGCATGGACTAGGACGATCTAGGGTATAATCCTATGTTATTCTAACAACAAAGTCAAAGCATACAATGATTAGTGCAAGAACATCTAGCAATCATGGCGGGAAAAGGTTACATCTATGCATAGTGATATTACCGAGAAGACAAGAGACATAGTAATGACTTCAATGTAATAGGTTTGTTCGCTAGACCTATACTCGGGAGAAGGGCTACAAAGGACTCAACAGGGGCCGTCACTCCCGCGATCTACCTCACGATCCGGAATATAGGGTGCAATCGCTTGAGATAAATACGGTCTAGGCACCACGCCTACACAATATTTACCACTCACCCATCGATCTAATGAGCAAGCGCTATACGATCCTATGCATAAACATAATTCTAGTCCAACTATGCTAAACATATAATCAAAGTAAACTAAGAACAATATAATTGAGAACATAATCAAATAGAGCAAAGTCAAGTCGATATAATAGAATAGAATAAAGTACTACTCATAGTATCATGAACAATGATGAATATTACAAGAATGTAGAGGGGAATTACCAAGAACTCCGACAGATCCGGACTCCAAGCTAGGCTTGATTCCCTCTAGATCTATTCATATGTAGCTATGCTACTAAACTATGGAGCTCTAATTGAGATGGTGGCTCGCTTCTCTCGAATTCGATGAGAGAATGAACTCTTGAATGAATTAGGGTTTCACCCGGGGCCGGGGGCTCGAATATATAGCCCCCTAGGATGAACCACGGCCCTCGGATCAAACCGACCTAAATGGACGATAATTATTCATCCTCAAAGGCGGTGGAGGCGGGATCCGCGAGACTCAACGCCATTGGGCGAGGTGGGAGTCGGCCGACTCCCCCTTGGGCGGCCGGCCGGCCAGCCGGTGGGCCCCGCTTTCGTGTGTCGCCTTCGGAGTCTTCTAGATTATACTTTTTCACCCGTTCGGTCTTTATCTCTATGTAATCATGACATGTGGGCCTCCTTTGGTTCTCTTTCGATAACCCCCTTGAGAAATAGACAATCACCAAAACTCGTGGAATTACATCGGTGTAACCCCTATATCTAATAGGTGAACTCATATTAGTCTTTTCTCTTCCGCGTTGACGGTATAAAATTGATACTTAACGACCGTCAACAAACTCCCCAAGCTTACCTTTTGCTCGTCCCTGAGCAAAGATAGACTCAGTGATGGATCAGGAGTTGCTACAATGCTTTCACTCTTCACAAGTACACATGCGTTCAAACAAGAACTCTCCTCCGGATTAGAGTGAACTATTCTGACTCAAAACTCACTCATATTACCTTTCACCATGGGGCTTGTAACCGTCACTTGGGTCTTGAGTAGTTGAAAGATAGAACGGTCAAGTCAAGCGCCATGTTTCTCGCTCTTTGATCAACTATTATCCCGGAGTTTTTGAAAAGTTTTGAAATAAAACTCGAGTTCCTTGTATGAACCTTTCAGGTCTCTCATTTGTAGTATTTCGGATCCTTTCTAAGGCATGAGTAGTGTATGCCTTCTCTCTTCTCTCGAGAATATGTGGTATTTATGGAACTAAGGCATAGTGGAAAGTGCCTTCTCTCTCTCACCCTACTTTCTAATAGGCTTATGTGGAGCTCATAGGTGGGGAGACAATCAAACTCACTTGCATATATTGCACAGTTAAGACATAGATCCAATAGGAACTAAAATAATGACAAAGTCATATGTGCATGTGAATGAGGAAAATGGATGATAAGATGATGATAGGATGATGATGATAAGGAAATGATTATGAGGGGTGATGATTTGGTGAACATCTACTTCTACACTTGCTCCTTCGAGGATAACATGACTCCCTTTATTTGGAAACCTTGAAACTTCTTGAATGGAAGGACTTGGCTACTCTTTCTTTTCTTTCTTTCTTCTTTTCTCTTTTTTTTTTCTTTTTCTTTTTTTTTAGAGCAACCAATCCTCTGGAAACGAAACTTTAGCAACGGGGAGTGTATAACTTGAAATGATAATGACTGGAGCTTGTATGTAGGCAAATAGAACGACGATGATTATTTCTAGATGTTCACTCCCGGATAGGAATAGTACCTTTCGGATGAAGTGAAATGAATGGTGTATGTATATGTGGATGGATGGATGGATGCATACTCCCAGGGTAGGAGTAGCCTAAGTGCGTATCTCCGGGTAGAGACAAGACAATATGTGGTGGACATGGATCTATATGTGGGTGGTACTTCTAGGGACAGAGTAGCACAAAAATGAATGTAGTAGTTATAAAATGGGTGCATGCTTCGAGGACGAAGTAGCATAGATCAATGGATGGAGAGCACATAGTATTGACTTTAACTGCATGACTAATTCCTTATGGGTCCACAGCATAACCACACTCAATGCCTATAAAGACTACACTCAAGCTACAGTGTGATCTATATAAACAGATGGGTTTTCCTAATCTAGTAAGCATGAATATATGGCCGTGGTAGGAATTTAAACTCTCATCATAAAGGAACTCATCATGTAGGAATTTAATATTTTCAAAGATAAATTCTCCGAACTCTAGTATCTCTAGGAACAAGATGGACAAAGACTCAAAACCTTCCCATATCATACCCGTCAACCACCTAGACTTAGATCAAGTATTCGCTACCCACAAGTTTCGTGTTCGAGCAAATCTCAAGTCTAAACAATTGTGTCCAAAACTCGGGAGAGTGCAAGGTTGAAAACTCGGTACTTGAAAGGAATTACGGCGAGCAACTATTCATCATCTCCATGTAGAGTTTATTCCTGGGACTATTTAAAGACAAATTGCAAGAGCTCTCCAAAATAAATAAGGAAATCTTTAAGGTTTCTATGGTTATGCATCTTTTTTAGTGGTTTTAACAAAGCACATTCTAACAAGGCATAAATAGATAAGTTGGAAACACTTAGCTTATTACACGGGGATGCCCTCCCCCAAGCCGGATGCCGACATAGTCTCGATGTTGCCGATGGCAATGAAGACGTTTTAGTCCTCCAGAGTGTCGTAGATGGTTGCCGTTGGAGACAACGTTCGTGTCACGAGCAAGCACTCCACGAGGGGACTGGATGTCCTTCTCGCTCGTTGGCTCTTCTTGATCCTTGATGTTCTCTGTGAAGCTTCAAATAGACAACAAAGCTTGTGGAACTAGTTAAGTGTTAGTGATAAAACCTCTAAGCCTTGGTTGTCTAGAACTTCCCTAACTTAAAACTCATTCTAACAGATCACAAGAAATATTTTTATCTTTTTATTATTTAAGGAATGCGAGACGGGAAAGATAAATATGCTTGAGAAATTATTTTTGTGCCACCACAAGAATGATTATCCACATGGGGCTTAAAGTTTTTCTGGATGCAAATGCACAACATCTTTATTTTCTTTTCTAATGCGAGAGATAAAAAGTAAAGATGCAACTAAGATGCAAATAGGAAAACAAATATGCTAAGGTAAAATTACGATGCTTTGAAAAGTGAATTGCTGATAAATACCAAGTTACCTCTTGGCGCGGTGTTCGGTGGTTTTAAGTCCTCCGGACAGACTTGTCATGTTCGCTCATTTTTCAAGGGGTGCATTGGCCGGCGCCTCGATGATGTCGCCTCTTGTGTAGGAATTGATTCGATTTTGCTTTTACCTTCCACACCTTCTTTGTTGGAGAGGATGACCTTGAGGAGGAAGCTTCTTGGACCACTTGTTTCTCTTACGTTGGTAGTACCTCCTCTTCTTCCGCAACATTTTTTTCTTCAGGGTACCGGTCTTCATATCTTGACACTTCTCCCTCATAGTCACCCCATCCATCTCGTAGTGATGTTCTTCTTGTTCTAGCGACGGGTACGCTGCCTTCGCCTTGCTCTGTTCTTCTTGGGCTCTTCAGTGATTATATAATTATTGTTGAAGTAGCGGCGTACTTTCTCAGTGGGAAAGTGAAGTGAATCTCTCCTGTCCCAATATAGATGATAGCTTTGGTGGTGTTCAGGAATGGTCTTCCTAGGATGATTGGAGGATCGTAGTCATCTCCCATATCGATGAATAGGAAGTCAGTAGGGACATAATGGTCATCTATCTAGATGAGGACATCCTTCACTTCTCCTTCGACGAAGCGGAATGTCGATCTGCCATCCGTAGCCGTGCATAGGTGGGCTCCAAAGGCATAGTGCCATATAGATACTCATAGGTTACCTTGGCCATAATGTTGACGCCCGATCCGGTGTCACGAGACGCTTTATTGAAAGAGCTTCGTTGATGGAGCATTGAATGGTTGGGACACCGGGTCATCCTTCTTGATCGACGTGGGGACTGAGTAAGTGGTCATGCTCCCGTGGACTGCGGTGACCATCCTCACTGTCTCCGTCTTCTTGGTCTTCTTATCTTTGTTCTTGCTCTTCTTAGCCGGATTCTTCTTCTTCTCACTGTTACGTTGATGAGGGTGTCTTTAGGAACCGCTGCAGACTCGTTCTTGAAGAAGAAGGTTTCTCTCTTGCCCTTGATATTGAAGATGATCTTGGCAAGTGTTGGCATACATGATGGCTCCAGCGGTGTTCAAGAATGGTCATCCCAGAATGATAGGGGACCTTTCCTCACTGCCTGTATCCACTACCACGAAGTCTGCTGGAACATACGAGTTGCCTACTCGTACACATATATCTTCTAGTACTCCCAAAGGGACACGGAGTGACTGATCTGCAAGCTGCAAGCACATGGTTGTGTATGCTAAGGGGCATCTGAGTAGCTTCTCGTATATCACTCTTGGCATGATGTTGATGCTTGCACCGAAGTCACAGATTGCCTCATTAAAGTTAGTACTTCCAATGGAGATCGGAATGACTGGTCTCCCTGGATCGCCCTTCTTGATTGGCAGAGTTGAATCAATCCATGACCCCTTCGATGGATCACTCCGGCTATCTTCTACATTGAATATATCAACAAGATTTGCGTCTCGAGCTCTTTGGGTTGTCCCGCGCTTTACCTTGGCCGGTGGAGGGAGCAAGGTTAACAAGCTGTTGTACCTGCGACTCAAGTATCTTGTTGAAGCTGAGCCGACTCTTGATGGCATTGGAAAAGCCATCCATTCTGTTGCCGAGTGTCTCTAGGACCTTGTCATTTGATGTCGCTTCTTGGACAGATTGTCCATCATCTTGCCTTGGTTCAAGACTAACTCTCTCAAAGGCGGCCGGTTGTAATTATTGTAGGAGGAGTTGTTACCTTGATAGTTGCCTGAATAATTGCTCCGAGCAGTTAGGCCTCTGCTGTTGATTCCAACCTTGATTCTGCTGAGGACGATAGTAATTATTATTGTTGTTGTTGTTGAGGTAGTTCACGTCCTCCTTCAGCTCTGGGCAGTTAGCACCTGTGTGCCCAGTCTCTCCACACTCTTCACATGTCATGCGAGCATCATGTATATGCATGACTTCTTTCTTCTCTGTGGCTCTCTCATCGAGCCTCTTCATTAGCAGATCCATTTTGGCAGACAGCATGTCTACCTCCTTCAGCTGGTGCATTCCTCCACCTCTCTTGCGGGTCTGCGTTCTTTCTTCACTCCAACCTTGGTTGGATGCCATCTTCTCCACAAGAGCTGTGGCCTGAGGAATAGTGAGTGATAAGAATGCACCTCCAGCAGCAGCATCCATCGTCTCACGTGTGCTGTTGCTGAGCCCATGGTAGAATGTCTCGCATAAGCAAACAATTTTCCATGCCATGATGAGGACACTCAAGGATGTAATCTTGAAAGCGCTCCCAAGCTTCTGGGACAGTCTCATCATGATGTTGCTGAAAGCTTGATATCTTCCCGCGAAGAGCATTTGTCTTGCCCATGGGGAAGAATTTCGCCAAGAAATTAGTGGAACATAATGCCCACGTAGTATTCTTCTCCTTATTGGCATAGAACCACTGCTTCACTCTCCCCAAGAGTGAGAATGGAAAGAGGCGAAGTAGTATAGCATCTCTGGGGACATCCTTGATAGTGAATGTGCTACAAATCTCCAGGAAGTGTTGGAGATAAGCACTAGCATCTTCATGGGCCTTCCCACAGAACTGGCTTGCTTGCACCATGTTGATCAGCGCAGGCTTGAGCTCAAAAGCTCCTTCGATGTCCGCAGCTGGTCCAGTACGAATGTTGTCCGTAGTGGGAGCTGAGAACTCGCGGAGTGACTTGTTTGCCATGGCTTCAAATGCTGGTGTCAAGTCTCGAACGAAAGGTCGACTTTCTGCTTCCGACAAACTTCCAAGTTGAGTTGATGATGATGATTGATTGGTCTTCTTCAACTTGCTTCTGGCCTTCTGGATTGTCAATATAGTTATCAGGAAGAGTAGTCTTTTTCATACATTACCCCGCATAAGATATAAAATAAACGAAAGACAAGGGTAAGGCTGTATGAGTAGAGAATGGTGACAAGTGCTCAATCTCATTATGTAGTGCGGTGCTGCTCATTATCCATTGGCTTTCAACCTTCCCCGCAACGGCGCCAAAAATGCTTGTTGATGTCTATTAAGTGCAACTGAAATAAAGAGGGTTCCGCAAGCGCACGTAATATATCATCGTAGCATTTTAACCGGGAGTAATCCAGGTATCGTTATTTATAATTTTACCACCGGGAAGGGAATGCACTGGATAATGAGTGATGAGCAATGCACATGCGATAATGGAGAGCTTAACCTTGTCTCGTATCGATCATCTCATACGGGTAAGTGTCACATAAAATATAGGAATGAATGATAAATGACATAAGATAAATGAGAGCATTTAGCCACATAAAATAATAGTAATAAGCCATCTCAACTTAGCACTCTAAGCTTATAACACTAGCATGGACTAGGACGATCTAGGGTATAATCCTATGTTATTCTAACTACAAAGTCAAAGCATACAATGATTAGTGCAAGAACATCTAGCAATCATGGCGGGAAAAGGTTACATCTATGCATAGTGATATTACCAGAGAAGACAAGAGACATAGCAATGACTTCAATGTAATAGGTTTGTTCTGCTAGACCTATACTCGGGAGAAGGGCTACAAAGGACTCAACAGACTGTCACTCCCGCGATCTACCTCACGATCCGAATATAGGGTGCAATCGCGGATAAATACGGCCGAGGCACCACGCCTACACAATATTTACCACTCACCCATCGATCTAATGAGCAAGCGCTATACGATCCTATGCATAAACATAATTCTAGTCCAACTATGCTAAACATATAATCAAAGTAAACTAAGAACAATATAATTGAGAACATAATCAAATAGAGCAAAGTCAAGTCTCGATATAATAGAATAGAATAAAGTACTACTCATAGTATCATGAACAATGATGAATATTACAAGAATGTAGAGGGGAATTACCAAGAACTCCGACAGATCCGGACTCCAAGCTAGGCTTGATTCCCTCTAGATCTATTTCTATGTAGCTATGCTACTAAACTATGGAGCTCTAATTGAGATGGTGGCTCGGCTTCTCGAATTCGATGAGAGAATGAACTCTTGAATGAATTAGGGTTTCACCCGGGGGCCGGGGCTCGAATATATAGCCCCTAGGATGAACCACATGACCCTCGGATCAAACCGACCTAAATGGATGATAATTATTCATCCTCAAAGGCGGTGGAGGCGGGATCCGCGAGACTCAACGCCATTGGCCGAGGTGGGGAGTCGGCCGACTCCCCCTTGGGCGGCCGACCGCGCCGGCCGCCCGGTGGGCCCCCGCTTTCGTGTGTCGCCTTACGGAGTTTCTAGATTATACTTTTTCACCCGTTCGGTCTTTATCTCTATGTAATCATGACATGTGGGCCTCCTTTGGTTCTCTTTCGATAACCCCCGCGTAAATAGACAATCACCAAAACTCGTGGAATTCACATCGGTGTAACCCCTATATCTAATAGGTGAACTCATATTAGTCTTTTCTCTTGCTGCGTTGACGGTATAAAATTGATACTTAACGACCGTCAACAGTCGTGGTGCACATCAGCCATGTCCACATGATCATTGTTTCCCTCTGCATCAAAAACTGGAACTTCCCCATCGTGACACCATGTCGTATAGTTTGGCATGAACCCCTCATTTGCAAGTGCGATTTGATAGTGCCCGGATTCAAAATCATCCTAACATTCATGCTATCTTTGCATGGGCAGAAGATCATCTTCCCGACCCCACGTGTGCTACTACAAACTTTGCAAAAATCTCTTACGCCTTTCATAAAAAGATTGTCCGTTCCGTGCGATTCATCCACTTTCGATCCATCTCTCGCACAAAACAAAAAAGAAGAAAAAGTAGTACCTAGTGAATTAGCTTCATGGACAAAATTATGGATTAATTATGAAAAAAATGAACAAGGTAGCTCCAAAGAATGTGTCCACTTAAATAATTTAACAAAATTGTAAAGTAATCTACTCTACTCCGACAAAATTAACTAATTCGAGCATCACATAGTAACAATCATCTTGATCAAACCATAAAATTTTCTAAGATATATCACCAACCTAGCTTCTTGGATGATGGAGATGATGGAATCCTAGCACAATGTTCCCAACGAAGTTGCTTGAAATCCTTGCACAAAGGTTCCCATCGAATTTGCTCTCCTTAGGAGAGAGGAAGAACTATAATGAACTACAATGAGAATCAAGCAAGCAATGTAGCCATCAAAACATAGATTGAAGCTTGAAAACCAAAGGAGTGGATGCTTGTGACTAATCGTGAAGCAAAATGATCAAGGCATTCTTCAAAATTCAAGTCCTAGCTCACGGTTTTCAGGTGCCGCAACAATGGAGAAAATGGCCCGCGCGCACTCCTCTGTTCTAGAATGGACTGAGGAGGAAAGTAGAGGACGATGGTACAAGGCTTTATGTCTTGTCAAAACATCACCGCCGGTCGTATCCACGAACCGGCGGTCTGTCTTGACGGGACGAAAGGTTTTTCGTAATCCCGCTACCGGGTGGCAAGCGCCGGCGGTGATGAAGCACAATCATGCCGGCCGTGGTTCGACCCGGCGGATACTATATACATCCCTACTGGTTGGGACCAAGCCGGGATTAATTACCGGATGCTTCGTCTTCCTCGCGGCTGCGTGGGAACCAGCACAAGGGAGCACGGGGAACTGGAAGCGGCAATGGGGAACTGAAGCGCCCACGCTCGGTGACCTTTATAAAGCTACGCCATTCGACTTTGGCGTCTTCACTAGGCGCTTTCTTTCTCCTCCTACTACTCTTTCACCTATGATCCCCTGCTCCGACGACGATGAATGCAGGTGGTCGCGGCGGCGGCGGCGGCCGCGGCAGAGGCGGCGGCTGCCGCAGAGGACGGGGTTCGGTGAACCCCAACTTCCAGGTGCGCCCGCTGGAGAATCAAAATCAAGCCCTGTGCTCGCAGCTCGCCCAGGAGCGGGGCTGGCATAGGGAGGCGGAGGTGGAGGCTGTCTCGCTCCGCCAGGAGGTGGAGGTGGAGCGGGGGGCCCGCTTGTGGGCCGAGAATGAGGCCGACGCGCTCCGTAAAGCGCTGCACGCGGCGCAGCGGCCCGCGAGGTCGCCGAGGCGGCCGTTGCGGCGGCCCGCCGTTAAGGCCGTCGGCAGCGGCGGCGGCGGTGGCGGTGATCGCGGCGGCGCCGTCGTCGATCTTTAATAGTATTTATTAGAATATAATCAATCCTCTATGTAATGCAGAATTTGTATAAGAGTTCTATTCATATGTAATGCAAAAAATTATTATTAAGTTGGTCTTATGATTTTTTGTTTTTATTTATTTATATGTAATGAAAAAAAGATGAGGAAGAAAGCAAAAAATTCATATTTTGTACTCGGTGAGGAAGAAAGCAATCCGGTAGAAAAAAAAAGATGAAGGTTGCAGCCATCTTAGTGCCGTCGAGGCCACGCCGGTTCTTGCCGGGACGCCGGCGGCGATTGGTATTACCATGGCCGGCGCTGGCTAGAGCCGGGTGACAGTTGCCATCACTATCACCGCCGCTCTAGACACGGGCCGGCAGTGTATACGCATCACCGCCGGCTCTAGACACGAGCCGGCATAATATACTCATCACCGCGGTGCCTTCGCCGCCCGACGCGAGTCGCTCCATCGAGCTTGGCACCGGCCGTGATGTGTCATCACTTTACGGTTTCGCCATTTCCGGCGGTGATACGGTGGGCTGTGATGTGCGAATCTGGAGTAGTGTGAAGAGGAGTGGGAGGCGCTGTTTCTAGAGAAGAGGAATGGGGAAAAGTTTGGAATCCGGCGGAGGGAATGTGGATCGAAACCTGGTGGGCTGGTGGGCGGCGCTTTTACAGAGTGGGTCCAGGGGCGGCGTAAAATGCCTATACACTGGAATCTCAGGCACATCAGTGAGGCACGGCGCAGATCTCAGCAAACCATCCAACGGTATAAAAACTGCCTTTCCTAGAAGTTCACTTCGGGATATGCTTTGCCTAAATGTGCATCAGCCCTATAGCAAAGTGTTATTTGTGAATGTGAACTTACGAGTTCGTGATCGTGGTCAAATGCAATTTCGGATGGTTACTGTACTGTTTCAGATGGTAGGCCCTATTAGAAAGGATTGTATATGTGCACAAATAGAAAAGTAATTTTATTCTTCCATCAAAACTATAGGAGGTCGATGTTCAAAAAAAAAAAAAAGAAAACAATAGAGTGGGAGGTATGCATGGGACATTAATTAAATATACCTTTCCATCGATATATTAGCTAGGGATGTGGTTTCCTTTGGCTGTTATATATTGCCAATGCAAATGGGCATGTAGAAAAAGAGCCGTGACCCGAGCTGAGAGAAAGGTGGATAGAGGTAACTATGGGTGCGTCAAGTATGTGGATAATGTTGTTTCCTCTTTTCCAAGAATGGAGTTGTCACATGGTTAGAGAGCATAGCCTATATTAGGGTTGTGAGGCATCAGAATCCCATATGCGACCCAATAGTATTGAGCTACTAGCTAATATTGAAAATCAAGGTCCGTTGGTGGGCAGGACTGCACTAGCAAAATGTTGAGGTGACCAAGCGAAGTCTGAGTATTGCTGGATGCATGCGCATTTGATTGAGCATATTGGCACCACTACATGTTTGGCATGTCGAGCTTGCATGGTAGAACTGCATCTCTGCATTGCACAACAGCTGACTGACCTGAAGTAAACAGTGTGACAGGCCAACTGACCCCAATCATCCCAGTCCATCGATCGGTCTCATAAGCGTAGAAGCAGGGTGTTTGCAAATCTATGAATCCACTTGATGCTCAAAGGCTATTCTAATGGCAAAATTCTCACATTTAATATTTTCCATGAGTCACGGGCCTTTAATGAATGAAGAGAGCCATAGGATGCAGTGTGTCAGTTGATTGGGTGGTACCATGAACCTATGTTACATATCTCAATGGAGTTATCCTATGTTACATATCGAGGAGTTCGAGGGAGAGGAAAGAACATGTAGATTAACGATTGAGGAAGCAAGTGTTGTGCTTCGCGCGAGTAGTTAGCTTACGATGCATCATAAATTAAATGTTTTGTTTTCTCTTAAAATGATTTTAATAAATTTACCGTAGGGGCTTTCTGCCTCTCCTGATTCCCACAAAAAAAAAAGATTGGCAAAGTACTTTGCATAGTCTCTGCAAGGATGTAGTAGGATTGGGAGGAATGGGACCAGTAACTAAATATTGAAGTTTGGTGATCTCATGCCCTAATGAAAGGTATGTGACATCATTGAACTACTGCTGCAGTCAGCAATTTGACGGTATGATAATGATGAACAATTAGTGAAGTGAACTGCCTTGACCGTCTTCAAATGAACTGTACTTATATGCAAATTTTGGCTTGTTTGGTACCTCTGTAGTAGTAGATACTGGATTTGGTTATAGTCTTCAACTCTATTTTTTTTTTTTGAGGGAAGTCACTCTACTTGTTCTTTATTCACATGTGTCGAATGAGTTTTACTTAATTTCATACAGTATGCAGTTTGTATTTAGTTACATGTTATTTTGACATATAGATGCCAAACAGAGATCATATCACATGATGCAAGAGGTTCTTATGTTGTGTAGAATTTAATTCACTTTCCTCGTAACTGGGAACAAGTGGACAGGATGATCCTGCTTTCATTTGGGCAACCATCAGGTTTCTCAAATTCCTACCGCTCTTCATGTCTCACGCTACTCACGCTGCGTCCTTCATTTTGGTTTTATGGATCCATTCCCGATCTGCCATCTCTCTGCCTTTGAACACCAGACATATTCAAGTTACTTTTTTTTGAGTAACAATGTTACTCTATTTTATTTTTGAGAAACTAGTGCTTTTAATTAAATTACGTGAGTTCTGAGAATGTTATTCATGCTGAATACATGAGAGCAAAAAGTTAGCGATACGATACATCCACATGCATTTAGAATTTGAGACTAGAGCAAATGTATAATGTGCTGCGATGTTCCTTCGCTCCTGACATAAGCAAGAATTCGATACTATAACTGGTTGAATTGACCGTCCTAGCTCTGGAACACTAGCTTTTGTCCCTAAAAGTTACCAACTTAAATTGTAGGCTAATGAGATACTATAACAGGAGGAGCCAGGGGTTCCTACATTCATATGTAGGTTCACCTTTGAGATGGCAACTAGCATGTGTAGGTTTTGTGAGAACCTTGTTGCTTTCATATGTATGCTTGAGTTGCTATGTCTTATGTTTCTTGAGTCATTCACTTAGCTCGGATCTCTTGATAATCTTGTGCTAAAACTTGATGTCTAAGCTAAGATATGATGAAAAGTTTTGAGTTGGACCTTTTCTGTCCCACGGCAATGTCATGAGATTGCTTCTCATTCATTCGAGTGAGATGAACTTGGGCATTGTAGTGCTAGTCCAAACCACTCGTGACGAGACAGCTTCCCACTTGCACTAAGGGATGAACTTGGCGTGGTTGAAAAATATGATAAAAACAATCTTTTTGGCGGACAGTTTTTGATCCTCTCGTATACACATGTCTAAATGAAACCTTGTTATCTACTGTTTTAACTCGATCAATCTTGTAGTTACAAGTGTTGTTAAGTGTATCTTTGAGACATGATATGTGACCGTTATATGGGGTAGTTCACTCTTGTATACATGTGTTAGCACTTGTTTGATCTCCTGCTTATATTTGCTAGGTGCTATTATTTTTGGTGAACACCTTTTATAAAATGCCCAACACCCGATCAAAATGCTTATGTTTCATATTCCGTACCACTTGATCAGCTTGAGCATTGGCTTCGACTTGTGCTTGTTGCTATACACTTGCCATACTTGCTAGATCATCTCTGTAATTTGATTACTATACTTGTGAAGCTCTACCTTTTGCATTTCTTTCATGGCATGATTTGAGGGGGAGTTGCGGTCTCTTTTGATCTAATCTTGATAAGTGCATGTACCAACAAGGGGGAGAAACATCCACAAATCCAGAGTTCATTTGTGAGTATGCATTTGTCAAGGGGGAGTTGCACTCGCTTTTGCTAGATGTGTTGAGCCGTGCCGTTTTTTCAGTTTTCTTTGCCTTGCTAGTGGTGTTGAGCCTTTTGCCTCTTCTTGAGGGCTAGCTTTGGTTTTCTTGGTCGCGTCGAGCCGTTGCCCATGTCTTTGGGGACCAAGTTGTGACTTTACCTTGCTCATTGCAAATGACCCGTTTTTCTGCTTGTCTTTGGCTCTAGGTCATTTGGATGGGTTGTCTCTGGTTTGTGTTGGTGTTGACAATGCACTCATCAAGGGGGAGATTGAGGACACATGGTTTTTACCATAACCATTGTGTGGACCTTTGTGTGATGAGTGATTGTCAACATGCTAACACAAGGCGTGTGTGTTCTTACTAACCGATGGCACGCGGTTTCGTGTCAAACAATGGTGTCTCTTGGCTCATGTTGTCTGCGTAGTGTCGAGCTCGGAGACGGTGGTCGACGGTCGGTGAAGATCAAGTAGGGCGTGCGTGCTGACGGACCGGGTGCGGTGAAGGGCGGACGTGAGGCTTGGATCGAGGGACCTGAGGACCGGGTGGCCAGCCGTGGTGGCTGACAGCTGGGACATCGACGAGCGCAAGTGTACACGGCGGGGGATGCGTACGGGCCATGCTACTCGTGGAGGGTTTGGTGGTTTCGCCTCAAAACCATCGGTGGCGGGTTTCCCTGGTTTGCGCCTCAAAACCGGGTGCGGAGGTCCCGATGTGGACGGACGACACGTGGCGGCATCAGGGAGATTGCTTGGAAGCAAGGCTACCGGTGAGGAGGCGCGGTGGCTGTCGGATCAAGTAAAGCCTGAGTTGGACCCTTATGCCCCTGGCTAAGTGGTGTGGCTCTTCATGTATCCAAGGGCAAAGAAGGAATGTAAAATAGACTTGCCCCTATAAATAAAGGATGAGGGTCTCCCTTTCCCCTCACCTCTTCCATTTCCATTTCCTCCTTTTAGGATTTCCTTCCTCTAGTTGCTTTGTGTGAGAGAGAGGTCTCGCAAATCTTTTGATTTGTACTCGAACCAAGTGTGGCAAGCAGCGCCTAGTCTCGCGCTGTTTCCTCCGGATTAAATCATGTGTCTCGTGATTCTTGAGTTGAATTTGTGATTTTCCCGAGATCCTTTTTGCCTCTTGTGTTCCCAACTCGATTTCTTTGATTTGAGGCCGTTTGAGATGATTTTTCTTGCTATGGATTGATCTAGGACGTGAGTAAAGTGATTCCACCGAAGGAATTTGTCTAACTCCTCACGAGATCGGAGATCCATGAAGTTTTTCCTCTAGGTGTGCTCAAGATCCACTTTTGGGGATTTTCTTGATTTCTTCCTCCTTTCATCGAATTGAGCGATGATCTCCCGGAGCTAGCTCCCCAACCGCATCGAACATGCCCGTGAAATTTGGTTCCGCTGGTTTTGATTTGGAGGAGAAATCAAGTTTTGGGGACTTTTCCCATGCTGTTCCCGCAAGAACCGGCCAGGCCGACTTGCAAAACCGGCCAAGCCGACTTCAGCCGGCCAAGCCGACTTGGGTCCAAGGTAAGCCAGCCAGGCCAAAAACCGGTTCAGCCAGCCAGACAGCCAGCCAGGCTGGCCGCAGCTGGCAAGAGTCGGCCAGGCCGAGTCTCCAAGCCGGCCAAGCCGACTTGAGTGCCCTCAGGGCTGTTTAATTGCGTTTTGTTCATCCGGTCTCCGTTTCACGCACTGTTTGACACTCCGGTTGTCTGTTTTCGTGTAGGTCGTTTCGGTGCGGTCGCTTTTCCGCCGACCACACTCGGAGCTTTACTGCCTCACTTCTCGTCGATAGAAGTCGAGATTTGCATTTGCATCAATTCGATCAAGTAGTGATCCGTGTTCCTAGGAACATCCACCGGTCTCCGTGGTCGTGATCACTACTGCGTTGTGTTTCGGTTCTTGGTGTGTGAATCTGGGACATAGGCTCTGGATTTTGAAAGAAATTTTTGAAGCTCCCATTCACCCCCCTCTGGTCGCTCTTACCGGTCCTTCACCATCCTTTATTGGACATCTCTAGAGCAATTAGTTCTAACTTCTTGCTCGTCGTGGAGAGTGTGTCTTTGGCTGTCCCATCATGCTGCAACTGAGCCCACGAGTGCAACCAATAAGCTCCTCTGAAAATTACCTGCGTAATAGAGTTATATTTCATTTGATTAAAGATAACATCATTGCGGCATCTCCGATAGCCCAAGACATTGCAGCCACCCCCACCTAAATCAAATTTCTAATCTTTTTATGTTGATTAGTAAGCCAACTACCAAACATGTGGTTGATTGATCTAGGTGGGGTTAAGCTAGTGCAAAGAAAATAATCCTCCAAATTATTTTAGTAAGGGGGCAATCTAGGAATAAATGTTGGATGTTTTTATTCCCATTACAGCAGATACATTTCTGACTCTCTTTCCAATTTTTCTTAACAAGGTTGTCTTTAGTTAATACGACACCCTTTTGTAAGAACCAAAGAAAGATTTTAATTTTTAGAGGAATTTTTATGTTCCAACTCCTCCTATGTCGAAAGGGAGGGCATGTATCTATAAGATATTGATATATGGAGCGGACTGAAAATAACCCTGATTTGGTTAAGGTCCACCGAAAATAATCTGTTCCTGCCACCAATTCAACATTGGAGATTCTTGCTACTAAGCTTAGCCATTCTGAAAGTTTATTATCCACCAGAGGCCTTCTAAAAGAGATGTTTAGTGGGCTAGTACTCAACACTTTTGACACTGTTGCATGGAGGTCTCGTACTATATTATAAAGTGATGGATAAATACTCTTAAGGCATGTTCCCACAGATCAGATTCAACAATCACCTCTGCCTGAAAAGGAGGCACAAATCGGCACTGCTGCAGTCTACAGAGTCGACGGCCTACAGAGGCCTAGATGTGGGGATTTGAAAGCCAGTGTTGGTGAGCAGAAAAATGCTGCAGTCTACAGAGGCGACAGCCTAGATGTGGGGATTTGAATGAGCCAGTGTTGGTGCCCAGCACGTCTTGAGGGAGCTATGCTGGGCGGCGCGGCAAGGCGTGGTGGATGGGAGTGCGACAAAGTTTGCGGCGACGGACGGAGAGCACCGAAGGGAAGCGGGGTGGTTATTGGCACCATCTGCGCCTAGACGCCAGGCCCGCATGTAAGCGCAAATCGGAGTGCCGCGACTTCAACACGGCCAGGTGACGAGGCGGCGCTGCGGTGTCAGCAGGGGCGGGGCGGGGCTGCAGCATCGGCAGCAGAGGGCGGCGACGGAGTCCACCCAGAGCCGGGCCGGACAGAGGCTTTGGCGTTGGAGTCGGAGGCTCAGAGTTATTGGGGCATCCGAAGCGGGTGGTCGTATGCCTTCGGGCCTTGTGTTTCAGATGGGGCCACATGTCGATGCCGCAAGAAGATCCCAGGAAGGGGGAATTGGGAGCCGGCTTCACCACGTGGTGAAGTAGACGGGTCCATTTCACATTTCTTATAGTAGAGAAGAGATATGATCTACATAGGAGGATGTGGATTTGGACTGGGCAGTAGGTATTGTGGCACAGTATAAATCTACTCCCCTTTTATTTAGTATATGTGGCAGATTCTAATTTATATTAGTTAGGCACTTGCTTTTATGTGTTGCTATAAATTTTTAACTATATAGCTTTGGAGTATCAAACATTATGTGAGCATCTGGAGTACCTGGATATGGATCGACCAAATGTGAGATATTCATGTGCATGATGGACAAATTTGGTTGCAACCATCATTATACCTGTGGGAAAAAAAACCTGATGTCTAAACTAGATACAGGGAAAAAATTCATCAATTGTTATGTATCTAACAGCAGTATATATTATAACAAGGACCGTTCCAACATCATTTATAAGATCTCAAAATTTAGGCCATTCAAATATAATTGCAGGCCCATTGTAGTGGATAGGATGATAGGAAATAGTCCTGCATCAGCAGGTGCCATATCAAATTTTTCAAACTGCCTCTATATTTGCACATGTGAAAGCAAACATGTATAGAATTTTACCAGTTATTCAGATGAGTTGCAACTATATATTATTAGTAGAACCAGCTGCGTGGCATATACGGAGTATATAATTAAGTTATAGGGCAGCAGCAAGAAAATCCCAAAACCAAAAAAAAAATCAACGCATGTCCACCTAGGAGCCGCAGACTGATTCGTCGGAACATGAAAAAGTGAGTTTTATACCTTTACTTTT
This sequence comes from Themeda triandra, assembly GCA_018135685.1. Lineage (NCBI taxonomy): Eukaryota > Viridiplantae > Streptophyta > Magnoliopsida > Poales > Poaceae > Themeda > Themeda triandra. The sequence goes on along the minus strand of JAENPR010002845.1, from coordinate 2,027 downwards.
AATCTGTACTCAATACACGAGAACTTTCATCAATGGAGCATACAAGGTGATGTGGCATGCTTTTGATTTCTTTACCTGGGCGTGGCCTTTCTTCTACGTCAAGGGAGCTCTGGTCCAAATAATTCTCCTGTGCAAAGCTGGCAGCAGTATTTGATTGAGGTAACCGGCGGGCCAAGGGCAGTAACAGACCGGTTAGGTTTTTCCCTTTGCCTTTCTTCCTCCGTGGCCCATGAACTCGACCATGAAAGCTGAAGTCGCCGCAATTGTTCCTGATGTCGACTAACACAGAGTCTCATGATTTGAAATTCAACAATTGTCCCCCAAAGAAAGTTCTGGGACAGATCGAGAGGCGAGAGAAAGAAAGAAAATAAGAGAGGCCTTACCGACTGGTGGCATCCTCATCCAACTCGACGATGTCCGTCTGATTGTGTCGTCTTCGTCCGTCACTACGTCCTTCTAAAGCTGTTCAACCTCCACCCCGTCGTCGCGCGTTTGCCCGGGCCTGACAGAGCGGCCGGGAAAACGGGAGGGCAAGGTCGGAGGCCTGGGTCGGCCAAAACTGCTGCGCGCGGAGAGATGGCGTAGGGAACGGGCGTGGAGGCAGACGGCGGCGACCTCTCTGCGATCAAATCAACGCGGCCATCGATTCGATGAGGGTAGGCTGTGCACCAGGAGCAGCGTCCATCGTTCTCATCCGTGCCGGAAGGCTCATCCAGCCGCCTGGTTCTGGTTCCCATGCGCTAGGTCGCGTCCGGCTGCTGGGCCCCCTGTGCGTGACCAGTGGCGGACCTAGAGAATTACGAAGGGGGGTGCGGCTTACAGTGTAACGACAAAATAATAAAGCAAGATAATAGCACCGTAGCCATAATTTTAGCATGAATAGTTAAAAATAGGCAATATTAATGCACATCAACAATAAAGTAACGACAATATTAATGCACATCAACAATAAAGTAACGACAATAATGCACATCAAGCCATGCCGTAGCACTTGTCACGATACTGGACGGGCGGCGCGGTGCGGCGCGGCTCTTCCTGCTTCTGCGACTCCGACAGACCCGGGCGCGGCATCCGGCAACCGGCAGCGAGGGCAAAGGGGCGCAGACGGCGGCACAGTCATGGTTCCTCTACCAGGCCAACTCCGTCGGCCTTCTTCCCAGGACGGCGCTAGCGGTAATGGTTACGCCGCCATCACTGCAGCGTCCGAGCGGTTGTTCCCGCGATGTAACGAGAAAGTGCGGCAGTTGTCGCGGGCAGGAGCGAGGATGATGAGCGAAGCAGCGTGGCGTAAAGGCGCGGCGGTTGGCGGTGTCGCGAGGAGAACGTGCGGGGCGGGTAGATTCGATCGACGCGCCTACTCGCAACGGAGAGAAGACGAAGCGAAACACGGTGTCACCTGAGGATCGTCCAATCCGGATAACCATTAGATGAAAAATCTGAACCTATCCAGCTCATAAGATCTGTGGTGGATGTCCTCCAAATTCAACGGTCTTTTATAGAATAATAAATATAGATAGATAGATAGAATAGATAGATAGATAGATAGATAGATAGATAGATAGATAGATAGATAGATAGATAACCAGCACCATGCTGCAGCAAGCATAGTTTTTCTATACTTTATATACATCCAAGTATACCTAAAACATTGTTTCACATAATAATTTTTTCCCAAGGGTGTGACTTCTCTTGATCAGCCATCATTTGTTTCCAATGCACATCTCTTCCAATCTTTCTTTGACGGGAGATAATAGAAACAAGTCTAGAAATCGAGTTTTAGATACCTCTCTGCACAATATCTCCATTTTTAGAGCCGACTAGAAATACAACCGCCTCTAAAAGTAGATATTGCACAGGAAATTCCACTTTTTTCACAGTACCTCTGATGAAAAAATGGCCAAAAGAAATGTAGGGAAATTTACACTAAATTTTGAATGCTAAAGCACTAGAAGAAGCCCACTTCTCTAAGGACCCGTTTGGATCTAGAGAATTCCAAGAATTGAATTCATTGCCATCTAGGCACATAT
>JAENPR010002980.1:0-27915 GCA_018135685.1 Themeda triandra | reverse complement strand
TATAAGATTGAAGTACCCTAAATTCTCCACAAATCCTTATTGCCATGTTACAAACTATACAGTTTGAAACTTATGAAAGTGAAATGTCAAACTACATTTTTTTTCTTAATAAGAAGCAAATTAATTTTAGTCAGAAGATCTAAGGACAGTACATTAGATCATTAGGAGCACAATCAACAAGTTTAATGTACCACAAAAAAGGAAAAAGCACTGTCCTTGGCACATAAACAGAAGACATATACAAAAACTGAACATAGCATAGTACACAAGGCCCTTCTCAATGGCCTAAACAGCTCATACTGATTCTGATCAAGTTGTAGTCCGAGTTTATTACAAGCAGAAGCAACATGAAAAGTGCAATATAAAAAAACAGAACCTTGCCAGAGCAAATCCAACCTTCCATTTCTTGATGCAATTAAGAGGTAGTAGATACATTTCAACCAAAGTCTCATCTTCGTCAAGATTGAAATCTACGTAAATATGAAAAGCACAATAAGTTCACACAAGTAACAGGGGTGACATGAGAAACAAGATATTTGAATCACTTTGGCTAGCAAACTTGAAATGAATATGTAGAGCTCGATGCATGAGAATTTAACTTAAGGAAGACAAAACTGATTTGGGAATGCAAAGGGGAAAACTGATTTGGGCAACAATTTCTGTTGACCAAAATAACAATTTGAATCAAACATGTCGCTAATTGAGAAAACTACAATACATCAATAATTCAGAAATGCACAACAAGCTGACATTTTGGGGCTCGCTTATTTTTTAAAGCAATATTATTAATACACCTATGTGCACAGATTTGTAGATAATATTTGCATAAACATTAAAAAGCATTTATAGCCAATTCTTATTTTTTTATTTGATGATTCCATAATAAACTCAGGAGATTTTTCTTTCACTTGCTTTAGTTTTCAAATACAATCACAAACTGCAGAAATGTAGAAGCAAAACCTATGTTAAGTGTTTCAGGAAGTTCAAAACTTTCAGAACTCGCCAGCCACTTCGGATTTGACTTCAACAATCTTGAGGTTTTCTGATATTGCAGGCTTGTAGCAGATCCCTCCATCACTGTAGCTTCCAATAATTTTCACCTTATGTTCAGGTCCCTATGGTAAAAACATTCCATCAAAATAAATTGATCAGACAAAATAATGTTAGCAGCAGTTGTCATATAGAAAAAGATATGTACCTTGGAAAAATTTGAAGAGTGAGCTTCTCTAGAACTGGTGAGTGTTCAAGAAGACAAGCTAGTTCATGGAAGTCAGGAGGCACACCAATACTCATTTAGTAACAGAGTCTTTAACATTCTGAACATGGGGCACCATTTCACATCTCTTTTGAAAATGAACTGGAGAAAGCACAAACAAAAAATATCAGGCAATCTTAACAATGAACGTAATGACTTAAAACCCAGGTAGTGGCAAAACATCCAATCTTAACAATGAACGTAATGACTTAAAAAACCCAGGTAGTGGCAATACATCCAAAACACAAATGTCATCAGTGCCCCTATCATCGATATAACTATTACTGCAGAATTAAGTCATTGCCATGTAATATAAATGAGTTAAATGTTAAAAACGTAAGCATACCATTTTGTATTCATCTATCAAGACCAAACTCTTTGCTTGCGACAAACCATTCAGAAGCACTGATTTGTTCTTTTCTGGCACCATTGGCAGTGCTACCATTAAAATGATCACCTCTAGGCCATAACACTCTACAGTACGGAACCGCCATTGAAGTTGGAATCGATGACACTCAGGTGCTTCACAGACTTAGACGATCCTCTTGGCACGGCCAAAGTCACCATTGTTGATATACAGATCTTCCAATCCTGACAGCCCGACAAATCAAGGAAGCTATCATTCAATCCTATGTAGTTCAGCTCTAGCCTTCAAGGTGCCTGGAGACAAGAGGTAGGCTGTCACTTCACGAAAGTGAACGTCCTAGGGATCATTGTCCCGGGTGATACTGAGCTGGAGCCGCCGGACTTAATAATCGCCGGACGACATGCCGGATCCAGAGGCTGACGCGCACATCCGCCTCGTCGGGCACATCGAACATGAAGTCGCAACTGTCGAGCGGCGCGCCGCTGCGGGAGGAGGAGCAGGTGTTCCCGAACTCCCGAAGCCCCACCAGGGACACCAGGTCTTCAGGTATGCGCATCGGCTCGGGCGCGTCGATGGAGGATGCGCAGCCCCGCTGCGCCCTCCCAGAGCCGGCGCCAGCGCCGGGCCAGGACGCACGTGCGCACGGCCAGCTGCGCCGGGAGGAAGGAGAGCACGTGCTGCAGTACCTCGTCGGGGAGGGCGGCGAAGGCGTCACCTGCGGCGGCGCCGGCCGGACTGGCCGGTTTCTTGGCTGCTGGCTTCTTAGGCATTCCGTCGAACAGGTGGCGTGCAGCGGCGCTCTGTGTGACAAAGATGATGTACAGGATGAGGGTGGACAGAACAGGCGGCGGCAAATGCGAACGAAGAGAAGAATGGAGATCTCCCAGAGGGTACCACCTCGCCTTGCTTTGGAGTTTGGCGTCTGGAGGAGACACCGGGTGTAGCACGTCGCCGAACTGGGACAGCAGGTGCGAGCACGAGGAGAGCCACCAGCCGGGAGCGACGCGCCGTGCAGGAGCGGATACAGGCCGAGCGCTACACGGGGAAGATCGTTTCCTCCAATGTCCGCCGGAGACGGACGACGGCAGGTTGAACGACGAGATTGCAGGTGGGATTGGGAGAGGGAATTTGGAGGATTTGCCCTAGAGCGTAGATAGGAGGAGGGAGATGTCGATTCGAACACGAGGTGAGCCGCGGCAAAGCTGGTGTCAATCGGATTGGGGAGGGGAGCAGGTAAATTGTGGTTTTTTTACGGGTGGAACGGAAAATCGGTTTTTTACCTACCCCAACTTTTGAAACCTTTTGATTTGAATTTGATCCTTGGACACGTAATAGTGCTGGAGCTAAATCGAACTAAATTAGAAGTTAGAAACTAATTTAGACTTTATAAAAAAACTATATAATTTTTTTAATATATATCCAACCATTTTTCTAAATATATGCAATTAAAAAAATTTAATCTTTGTAAATTCGTAGAAATGGTTCCTAAATTTTGGGGAAAACCCCTGTTTCAATATATTTTTACTAAATTATGCACTATCTAATGGCACCTAGTTTGAACTATTTGATTTTATATGGTCTCCTTGCTATTAGACAACCCAGTCATGATTTTGTTAGTTTGGACACAAGCAATAATTAGGCACCGGAATATAGATAGTTTGAACTAAAAGAGACCATTCAAATAGGTCTAAGCAAGGCACTATATTATTATGGAGCATATTTTAAGAAAGAAATAAAGAAAAAATTTGGTTTTCTAAAGCTAAGACATTTTCTAACATTAAATTAGATTTCCAAATTTTAAATAACATAACTTTTATAAACAAAATAATTGGGTAATAACTAATAATATTATAATACAGCCTATTTTATAAAAAAACTAATGTTAATAAAAATGGAAAAAATCTAAAGCAAAGTTTAGGTTTCTAAGCTAAAACAAAATTTCTAATATTAGATCCAATCTTCCAATTTTAAATTGCAAAAGTTCTATAGAAGAAATCTCTAAATATTAATTAAATAATATTCCTGCAAAGTCTAGTTGACCTCCCTAAAGTATCAATATAGTTTAGTTTGGCACAACACAACAAACATCAGTGTAAAAATCGGCCTGTGAGGAAAGTAAGATGGCCCCAAACATCTAAGGAGTTCAAAAATATTCACTAAAATATTCCTCATTGCAGCTTGGGGCTCTCAAAACTTTGAAACAGAATGGTCTTTGATGGTGTTGAAGCCAACTTTGCAGGGTGGCTTAGAAACTTCAAGGATGAAGCTACTCTACAATGTCACTGTAATCTCATCGACTGAAAGATGATGATAGAATGATGTAAGTCCCCCAACCCACTCCTCTCTGTTTGTAAGTAACACTCTGTACTCTGTTTTTGTTTTTTCTCTTCAAATGGAAATTTCTATACACAGCGGGGAACTCCCCCATACTTTTTTTTTTCGTAAAAAAAGTGATTTTCCTATTGGAGGAGGAAATTGGACTTAGCAAAAGTTTAGGGGTTAGATGGGCTTTTTTCCTCTATTTCCTCTATGCACTATCTCCATCAAACATTTTTAGAGCACCTTCAAGGGTTTTGTTTGAGTAATTTGCCAAAAAGCTCCAAAAGAAGTATCCAACGATTTTGCATTTGGAGTTTACAATTTGGGCAACTTGCCAAATGAGGGAGCAAACTTGGCATAATTGCCAAGCCGCACACCGCTTGGCAACCCGATCGCGTGCAAGTCCCGCGAAGAAAGTCGCGAAGGAAAGCGTACGCCCTCGGAGACCGCGCGAAGGAAAGAAAATTTTCGGGGTCACCTGGGTCCACAAGTTGGGTAAATGCCAAGTCAAAATGCCAATTTCCTTGAAGATGGCCTATTTTTATCCTTGATATTTTGTTTTGGGAGTTTGCAAACAACCACAAATGCCAAGTCAATTTGCCAAAGCCCTTAGAGATGCTCTTAATACTCTAACAATGTTTTAAATTACCTCTTTACCCAATTAGAGGTGGTTTTCAAGGATGTCTAATCCTTTTCACTAAAATCTGGTGAACACAGACTAAAAAAATGCGGTGAACATCTAATAAGGGTTTTAAATCACCAAAGATATCTCTAAACCAAAGAAAATTTCAAGAAATATCCTATGGATATATTTGGAGACGTAAACCTTAAATAAAATATTGAGATCCTAAAAATATCTCTAAAATTTTCAAATGGATTTATCTCTAGAAATTCCTAAAAATTGGATTGATCCAAAATTGGTATGAATCAGTTCTAAACCGGCCAGATCCTAATCTGAGGTTTAACGCAAAGAAAGGTATACATGAATTCTAGTGCATCTTCAAGTAATGAAAAGTAGGAATCCTAATGGCATCTTCGAAATAGATAAAAACATGAATTTCAGTGTCATGTTTATTCAGTTTATCATCGATGTCACAGTACACAATTCTTTACCACTATACTGACATCTCTTCAATTACTGACATTTGGGTATCACTGTTCAAACATCAACCAACGTGACAAGTTTGGATGGAGCCAGAGCAAGATCGAAGGATGTGAATGAGTGAGGAGCCAGCGTCACTTGCATCTGCACTCCTGCTTCGAATTGATGGCTCTTGACAGGCACAACCTGCACAATTGTAGATCAGAGGGATTTGGATTCAGATGAGCAGGGCAAGGAGACCAAAACCAACGGCAAACTCTGAAGCTTTGATAGGTAGTTTTATGGATAAGCCAGAATGTAGATCACCTTGTTTGGGTTACTGAAAGAATTTTCATCCATCACATTGGTTGATGTGAGAACAGTGGCGGTCGATCGCAGCACATCAATGCTAGATTCAAGTCCAGTTGTGGAGATTGTGACTCTAGCAGCATGAGATTCAAAGTTTACAATCTGCACAAGAGCTTTCCAAATCAGTACAAGTGAGAATCTTCAGATACAGACTAGGATGGAACCAGGAAAAATTACTTGCCTTTACTCTTAGGAACGAGTTATTCTCTGTATCCTTCCAGGTAATTGTAGATGCTGCTAGAGAATTTGCAGAGCTGTTAGGACTGATTCTCGTTGGATGAAGCACTGCACCACTAGACTCACGGAAAATCTTTTTTGCATCCAGTAACTTGGAGTCCCGTAATGCTGCCAGGTGTTGAAGACAATGACGTCTGGGTTCCACCTGATTTTTTTTTTCAGACACAATTGCTGAATACCCAGATCAACAAGAACAAAGGGAAACAACAATGAAAGCAGAAAGCCATTGATACTAACTTCTTCTCAATATCGTCATTCACGAATAGTGGAGCATGGCAAGCCATCTCAACAGCATCACTGTAAAGGAAAAGAAAACGCATTGGCAAGGCAGATAACCAATAAAAGATCATCTTAGCTTCACAATAAAAATGGAGTGTCTCGGAACAAGAACCGGTACAATTCCAACAGGTCAGGGAAACAGTCGACCAGATACAACAAGATTCAGGTGTGGTCACCGAGTAACCCACATATAAAAATCTTGTTAAGTAAATATTGTATATTTGATAATTTGAAGATATATGGCACCTGTTCTTCTCCAGTCCAGTAAGGAAACCAGCTTCTGCCAATCTCTACTACAATAAATGGGAAACGGACCGTCAGCCAGGACATGGTGAAGCCGCGACACCAAATGCTTCCCCGAAGTTTTGCGCCGACATGTGGCCCCCACACCCTCCCTCGCTGGCCCCACACGCCCCTCCCTCGCTCGCCCGCCTCGTCCGATTCCCGTCCTCACCGGGTCAGTCTGTTTGACCAAAGCTGATAGGTTGGGACTCGGGGCGGCAAAGGTGCGGAGGAGAGGAGAGAGGCTTGGATTTCCCCGTGGAATCCACGTTGCATGTTGCCAAGGTAGCTGGGCATCGTTAGCTTGGGCTGCCGTGGAGGGGCCGGCGATGGGTCTGACAGGATGCTGGCTCGCTGCTGAGCAAGGTGCCGCGGATCTGCTCTGTCCTCACCAACCTGCAGAATCACTTCCTTGGCACCAAGCCCATCATGCTCCTCCTCCCAACCGTGCCGCTCACCATTGCCGCGCGCCCAGTGAGCTCACTTTGTCAGGTACCCCTACACCCATCGGTTGCTGCAGGCTCTGTCTTTTCATTCAATGGTTATCTTGTTTTCCAATCGCGTAGCTTACAAACCGATTAGCAGTCCCTGATGAGGAAGCACACATATCAGTCATCAACTAAGACATAAACGATGTGATGAATAATGTTGTACAGTAGTATGTTGTAGATGGCAATTTGTGTTAGAGATCAGGTTCAACGGGCTGCCTTCATGATTCATCAGCACAGGGCAGGGCAGTGCAGACCACGAACATTTAATTATGGCCGATTTGAACCCGTATTATTTGTAATTTGGCTCAATTTGCTGCTTAAAATAATTGCTTGTGCTTATTTGTATTGCCATGTAAGAGCTGATATAGAGAAGTTAAATGTGGCATCCCCTGCTGAGTTTATGACGATTGCTATTACTGACTTAAAAAATTGCTCTGTGTCACTGGAACTGAGAGAAGTTGATTGTTTAAGATGTCATCCCCAGCTGAGTTGATGAAGATTGCTATTGCTTATACTTAAATAATTGTTCTGTTGCACTGGAGGACCAGTGCCATGCACTGCAGAATCGCATCTAATGCTCTGAACATTATCTTCAGCAAGTCAGCCGATATGAGCGTGTAGTTAGTAACTAAATAAATAATCAGCACTAATTATTTTTTCAAGTGAAAGGTTAGTATGGTAATCGTGTCTTCCACCTCCCGTGATCCCCGTTCGGTCACCCCTGCCCGACGCCCGACGCAAGCAGCAGGATATCAAAAAAAAAAAAAAAAAGTCACCACGCCCAGGCACTGCGGATCACCACATTCTCCTTGTGCAGCGTCCCCGTGACACCGGCCAGTCAAACACCAACATGACGGTGGTCACGTTGTAGCACACGAGCACCTGCCCCCTTCTCGTCTGAAAGTGTCGTGCATGGCAGCATACACCAGCGCGGACAGCCATGCGTGTGAACGTCGTCCTGGCGTCGACTATGCTGCTGCGGGCGTTGGCCGGATCGAACGTGAGGGGTAATAGCGGGGCCGGTACGGATTTGTGGCCGACGCGGATCCCAACCATGTTGTTGATTTAGTAGAAGCATGGGCGCGCAGGTGCGGGTTGCACAGCAACGGCGTCGTCTTGATCCTCTTCGGCTGCCCGGCGGGACCGAGCCTGAGCGTGCCGGAGAAGTTCGAGGACTTGTAGCTCGGCAGGCAGTAGGAGAAGACGTCCTTGGTCTGCGACAGGAAAGAGAGCGGCCCGCGGCCGAAGCCGACGAGACCGTGCGGCGGCACGGAGTTGCCCATGTCGACGTGGAGGCACCCGAACATGTCCATGGTTCCTTGTCAAAAAAAAAAAAAACATATCCATGGAGCTCTTCTCGGAGGGTGCGCTGGAGGACCTCAAGAGCTCCGAGTACAACTCGCTGGAGGACCTCAACGCGGTGATCGACACGCCCTACGTTTGGGCGGAGGATCAACAAAGTTTCTGCAGGATAAGTTCATGCAGCTGCTGCACCCAGATCGACGAAGAGGCCAGATGATGGAGAGCGGCGGTGCCAACAACGCCAAACAATTCAATGACCGGATGTCCATCCAGAATTTCAAGACCATACTGCCCTTAATTACATAAAGGAATTCCGAAAATAGAATTATCCCACCTTTTTTTTTAGGTATTGATCCAACCAATTTTAGTATATACTTGGTATATATGGTCCCACCATTTAATATGCACTTGATACTCTCTCGGTACCTCTTAAATTGGTAACTCTTGGTAACTGTATCTTTTTAGCCGTTGGATCGAGCGTCGTGAGCCATCCAATTTTCGACAACCATTGTAAAATTTCTCTTTTTTAAAACAAAAACTTTGTCCATAAGGGAGATTATGTGCAGGTCAGTTATTTACCTGTAATGATGCCTGTTTAGATGAGCCATGTACATGTTGTGCAGTTAACTGTTCTGAAGGTTGGAACTGAGTTGTGTAGTATTTTGGCAGGCAGACATCGTAACGGTGTCATCTCATATGATGGAACATGGAACACACTACGATCAGGTGAGCATGGTTATCTACTTGCCTTGCTCTTAATCAAATAATTATTCATTGCACATTAATTTGATTGCTTCTTTTTTTTCATTCAGAAATTATTTTGCTGAGAATATTTAGAAGATGCTTGTGATATTCATGTCAGTACTTGAACCATCTGTAGTTGAGTACATTCTAATTATACATTGTGGTGATCTTCGAGTTGTCATCCATTTATGGTAATTTGAAACTACGAAGTTAGCTCAATATTTAACAGAATTTTAGCATATACCTGATGCTTAACACTCTCCCCCTGTACTACTCAATTCCGTAGCCACCTCCATCTTCGTGAGAGATCCTGTCCAAGTGCGGTGGTTCGCACCAACAGAGGTGTTTTCTGGACCAGTAAGCTGTGCAGTTCTACTTGTGTGAGCTGTGCACCAACGTCGAAGAATGGCACCGCGGGGATCTCGGCGTTGTTGGCCACGGCCTGGTCGGCGATGCTTCCTATTTCCTGACTGTAAAATAATGATCTCAGTTCACGGCCTAATTGGTTGAATAGTAATTATTCACATCATCAAAATATTATTTTTAATAGCATAACACACGTTCAAACATGAACGGCCATGAAGTTATTTCTCCCCGTAGCAGCGCACGGGTATGATCCTAGTGAAGCTAGAAGAGTTCCTCTACCTGCGTCAGTTTTCCAAACTGCATACTCGCTGACAAAAGCCTGCACCAATATCATGTTTAAGAAGATTTTTACCATGTACCCAAATAATATGATATGGGTTTTACGCAAATAAGCAAGAAAATTAAAAGAAACCAAGTTTCCCTCTGGCCGTGGGAGCGCCGCCTGTCCGTGCCCTGCCGCGCCACCGCTGGACGGAGCGGCACCGCCTGCGCCTGTCCTCCGATTCATTGGTTGGAACCATCCCGGCGCGGATTGGGAAGATCGCGCGGCTCCGGGTTGTGGACCTGTCCGTGAACCGGCTCACTGCGGCGTGCCGGAGCTCCTCCATTGTAGGGGCCTGATCCGGATGGATCTCAGTTGCAACCTGAACCTGCTCCACGGAGATCCGGAGCTCCTCCATTGTAGGGGCCTCGCGGAGCTCAAGAACCTGAAATTTTCTCTCGTTATCCGGCGGCAATTTCATCGGTAAGATTACCTTTAGGTTTGGGTCCGGTGAGGTTGCTGGAATTCTTAATCTGTCCAACAATTCTTTATCAGGGAGGTTCCTGTTGATCCTGTGACACTGCAAAATCACACTGTGTTTTACTGCTTGACAAAGTTTGGTGTTGTGTGTGTAAAACAATGTGATTTCCCCGAAAATAAGCAAATGGTAGCCGCGTCACGTACCCACCCTTATGCACGCTGTAGGATCTTGCGTTGAGATTCGATCCCATATTTCGGTTATGTCTCGCGTTGCTTAATTACAAAGGATGATTAACACGTCAGACATTGACGTGGATGCAAGTAGGACCCAATATTTACTGCGGTACTAGTTGAGATGTTGGCATTCATTCATATCGCTATCTGACATACTGCAGCTAAAAAAATCTGACATACTGCAGCTAGGTCCACTTTAGGTGCCTTGTTTAGATTGTGAAAAATTTACAACATTGTTACTGTAGTATTTTGTTTATATTTAATAAATATTATCTAATCATAGATTAATTAGGCTCAAAATATTTATCTCATGATTTAGATCAAACTGTTCAATTAGTTATTTTTTATATCTATATTTAATGTTTCATAAATAGATTAAAAAAATAATGTGATGGAGAGAAAATGAAAAAACTTAGAATTTTTATGCAATCTAAACAAGGCTTTCTCGTCCCTCCACTTGCAGAGGTAACTATTTTTTTTTTTAGAATTACTATTTTATTTTTTATTGTATCCTTATGTTTTTCTCGAGGCCATCGTCTTGGGCCTTGTTTAAATCCCCAAGTGGGGGTGTATAAACTTGAGAAAAACCATTGTGGTGTTACTTTAACATTTCGTTTGTATTTGGTAAAAAATATCCGAGACATTGACTAATCTGCCTCAAAACGTTATCTCGCAAAGTACAACCAAATTATGCAATTAGTTTTTGATTTCATCTACATATAATACTCCATGCATGTTTTTTACATAAAGGATAATTTATATCCGGCCTCTACATCAATGGATGTACACAGCCCTTATTACAAAAGTGCGGTAAACAACCGAAATAAAGAGAGCCAAAGTCTTAAATAGTGCTCCATGTATGTGCCGACATTTTGATGTGATAAAAATTTTCTTCTTTTTGCATAGTGAAATTTGAAACCAAATTTGGTGAACTAAACCAGTCCCTTGGAAGTGTTATTTAGCAAGGTCAACTTGCATTTATTTTCCATTTGGATGTGGGTCCTCTCGGTTGTGTCTTTTCATTCTAATTATTTTCGATGGTTGCATGGACGGCTTCCCTCCTTGCCTCATGTAGGTAGATGGCAGACTTTATTTTTGGCAGATCTTTTTTGCTTCTTCGATTGCAAGACTCTTCATCTTATTATCGTCAACACTCGGCTCAAATCTGTATACTGAGTGGAGTTTGGTTTTTTTTTAGTATATTAGTGGTTCCATACAATTTCCGTTTAGTTGAGTCCTGGTCATCTTTTCAGGGCAGTGGACTGCATTTTGTTGGTACGTGTACGGTGATAATTATTTTGGTCACAGTTTACTTGCTTGTATTATACGCGGATTTGATGTAATGAGTAGAATGAACATACATACATTTGTTAATTATCGCAACACAGTCCACCTGATTACCGTTACGGACTCAAATGAATAGTACAGTGGAGTACATTCACAGACCATAATATATCTGAATCGCTATTGTAGCTCTTCGTACCGGATGTATTATTTAGCTTCTATTTGGGGCTCTTAACAGTTAGGCCGCGCTCGTTTCTTTGGCTGCGTTTGCAGTCATCGAAGTCATGTCCTGTTGGACGAATCGCGCGCTGGTCCTTCAATTCTACTACCGATTTTTCTCCCTGAAAAGGCTCAGGTGCACGTGCACCGCTATTTGAGATGGAACCGTGCTGTGGCGGATCGTATGGATGGCTAGCACTTGCTACTATATGGCCGCCATTGTCGGCAGGCTCTCAGCTTCAAGAAAGCATCGTGGTTTCAATTCGAACTACCTTCGCGGTAATAAAGGGAGGTAGCGTCCTCAGGAAGGTGGGCAGTAAGTAATGGGATCAAATTTATTGCAGGAACTGCCAACCAATTCAGTGCGTCGGTCCTCGTGTTTAATGCGATGCCACATCGGAGACACGCTGGCACACTTACATTTAATCCGTTTCTAAGGACAACTTTTTTGCTGACATGGACTGCACCAATCTCAACGACCGTCTGGCTCGCTGCCGTTAGATCGGCGTGGGTACGTAGCGCGGGATATATAAAATCCACGTTGGTGATTTCCCAATGCCGCAATATCAACAGGAAGCTCCCGTGATGGAGAATTGTTGGACAGATTAAGAAATCCCAGCTATCTCACCAGTCCAAATAAGAAGATATCTCACTATTGAAATTTTTGCTGGACAGCGAGATAATTTTTGCTTTGGCATGTTCTCGAAAAAAACGAGAGAAATTATTTCTAGTTCTCCAGCTCCGCGAGGCCTGATGATAGATGCCCGTGGAGCAAATTGCTGCTGAGATCCATCCGGCATGTTGCCAGTGAGCCTGTTCTCGGACAGGACCATATCCCGGAGCTGCAAGATCTCCATGGCCAATCCACGACTGGATGGTTCCACCCAACGAATTGGAAGATGGGGCGCAGGTGGTGTCGCTCCGTTTGTCGGTGGCGTGGCGGGGTGCGCATGGGCGCCTCCTGCTAACGATGTCAAGCTGGGGTGTGGGTGGTCGCCTCCCGTGGCCAGTGGAGAAGCGGCGAGCACGAGCGCCTCTCCCGACGGTGGTCGAACATCTTCTTCCTCAACGGCGACAGCCGTGCCGTCAAGCTCCAATCCTACGGTATTTTTAACCGAGCAGGGCAAGCCAAACCATCTCCTATCAAAGGTCAAGCACTACGTGAAAAACTCACTGTAGGAGCGCTTGCCCATTTGTAGTAGGGGTGGCTCGTGATGGAGCCGCCCCTACAGTGGCTGGGGCGGGGGGCTGGCCGGCCGCATCACCAGCCGCCCCTGCTAACGCACTGTAGGGGCGGCTGGTGATCCAGCCGCCCTTACTACAGGCACTGTAGGGGCGGCTGGTGATCCGCCATCTACGGTGGTCCTGTAGCAATAAGTGACTTGCCCCACCTTTCTTCCTCCCCGAGCCACTCACTCCAACTCGAAAAAAAGGCTTGGGAGGCCTTGGGCACCTCCCTAATTTTGCTCTAGGAAGGAGGGGAGGTTTTCAACTCAATTCCTTTGGTGGAAAGCTTGTTTAAGGTAAGGGAATGCCATTCCCACCCTCTAATCCAAATTTCATTGGTTGATTAGTGAGCAATTTGCATTCTTGTTTTCTCTCTCTTTAATGGTGCTTGAGCCATGTATTGCCCAAATTGGAGCTTATCTTTGATGGTACTAGTGTTGATTAGGTGGAGACATGACCTTGCACCCTCTATTTGATGATATAGCTTGATTTTAGTGGTGATTAATTGTAGTTTTGATGTAGTGCATGTTCTAGATCTAAGGTGGTCTTTTTTTATATCATGACATTATTGGAATGTGTGGTTGGCATATGAGTACTTGTTGGTAAACTAATAGTTGTTGCTAATTGTTAGCTAATAATGGTAGATAATAATTGTTGCAAAAAATAATTGTTGCTAATTAAAATTGTTGCTAATAATAATTATGGTTACTAATAATTGTGCCTAATTATTGTTCCTGCAAATATTTCCCAACACAAATTGATGCTAATAATTGTTGCTAATAATAGTAGGTAATAATTTTGTTACTAATAATTATTTGGCACTATTTGGAATTATTTGGCACTATTACTAATAAGTGTGTTACTAATAATTATTTGGCACTATTTAGAATTATTTGGCATTATTTGGAATTATTTGGCACTATTACTAATAAGTGTGTTACTAATAATTATTTGGCACTATTTGGAATTATTTGGCATTATTTGGAATTATTGGAATGTTACTAATAAGTGTGTTACTAATAATTATTTGGCACTATTTAGAATTATTTGGCATTATTTGGAATTATTTGGCACTATTACTAATAAGTGTGTTACTAATAATTATTTGGCACTATTTGGAATTATTTGGCACTATTTGGAATTATTGGAATGTTACTAATAAGTGTGTTACTAATATTATTTAATCTACATTCATAATTCTTTTTAAGGATGGAGGATGTGGCTACTTGGATGTATTGTTGGCCAAGAATTTCGAATGGCTTTTCTACGATGAGGTGGACAAGTTTGTTGAAGCCGGTGAATCATGCAAGGCAATCGGGGGCTAATCGTTCAATTCTTTGTCCCCGCAAAGATTGCAACAACGAAATGGCAACTTATGATGGGGACGTGATCGAGATCACATCCGTTAGGCGAGGATTTGTTTCGGACTACACGGTATGGGTTCACCATGGTGAAGTAATGGTGGATGACGGCAACGAATGGCACGATGCCGTTGACGACCGCCTTGCCCGCCGCCGACGATCGTTGTGGGTTTAACGTGTGGATGCAAGATGATTTGGCCAATGAACAGCACGTGGTGATGATGGCGGTGGTGTCGACAATGATGATGTTGATACTTGCGGTGTCGACAATGATGATGGCGGAGCGGTGGTGATGAGGGTGATGCAGAAAACTTTGACCACTTAGAGCAAATGCTTCCGGACTTTGGACCAGAAATACTACAACGAAAAGAAGGGTCTAGAAAACCTTGAGCGGGTGAAAGCGTCGTCGAGGGCGGCCGTGTATGGTGTTGATAAGGGCTGCCCAAAACAAGGACACTTTGCTCCGTTTGTGCTCGAGCTACTACTCCCGAAGGCTAAGTACGGCCGGGCGGATCGCAGCCTTCGATGATCCGTTGCATCTTCTCGTCATCCGTGCCGCCACCGCCAAACCTAGTTCCCTCCAACACATACCATGCGAAAAAGGTCATAAATCCATTGACAATGGGTGTTGAAAAGATCGATGCATGCCCCAACCATTGTATCCTTTTTCGTGTAAAACGTTCGGAGGCCTGGATAAATGTCCTCGTTGTGGGGCAAGTCGGTACAAGGACAATGACGTTTACGGTGGCGGAGAAGCCATCACCGGGAACAAGAGGAGTAAGAAGGGTTCCAAAAGGCGGTACCACAATCTCAACCTCCGAGAGGACACCCCATTAGGCAATGACGCAAGAAAGAGGAAAATTCCCGCCTTGGTAATGTGGTACCCGCAGTGACCGACGGTTGAGGCGTATCTTCCTAAACCCTAAGGAAGCCGCGCTCATGACATGGTGGTACGATGAGCGCCCGGTCGATGACGATGTGATTGCACACCCGGCCGATGGCGGTCGGTCGCGAGACTTCGATAGAAACAACCCGGATTTCGGTGATGACCCAAGGAATGTACGGTTCGCCTTGAGCACGGATGGAATGAATCCCTTCAACGAGAGGACTAGCAAACACGGACTCGGCCGGTGATCCCGACGATGTACGACATCCCGACGTGGTTGTGTATGAAGAGAAAGTACCTTTTCCTCACCGTTCTTGTTTCGGCCCACAACCGGGCTTTGATATGGACGTGTTCCTCGAGCCCGTGATGGAAGAATTCGAGAAACTATGGAGGACCGGGGAGCCGATGTACGATGCGTTCAAAAAGGAGACCTTCACATTAAGAGCAATAATATTTGTGACCATCAACGACCACCCCGCGTTGTATGCCTTGTCTCGGACAAGTTCAAAGGTAAGACAGATGCCTAGTCTCCGGATGATACTAAATGGGTGTTCCTAGATGGATCCAAGAAGGTTGTTTACATCGAACCGTCGCTTCCTAAAGCAAGGTCACAAGTACCGCAGCAAGCTGTACTTAAAGTACTTCGGCGACATCGAAGAGGATGAAGACCAGCCTCCGAGACGTCATGATGGAAAATATGTGTTCCAAATGGTGAAAAACATAAGCGTCGTCTATGGAAAGAAGAAAATAGATGGGACGCCCGGAGACGAAGCATACCTCCTATCGAAGGCGTGCCTTTTAAGAAAAAGTCAATCTTCTTTCGCATCTTAAATACCGGCTCGAATTGGAGGTCCCCCATGCCATTGATGCTATGCACGTGCGAGAAGAATGTCTTTGAGAGTCTCATCGCTACCTTGATGGACACAGCCAAGTCAAAGGATAGTCTCAGAGCACGGAGGGACATGGAGCAGCTAAAGGTTATGCCAAAGCTTCACCCGATACATGACCCAAAAACTGGAAAATACACCATCAATCAGGCTAGCTTCAACCTAGAACGGGAAGAGAGGAGAGGTATATGCACTTCTGTGAAGGGGACCAAAGTCCCAACCGGGTTTTCGGCAAACCCGAAGAAGCTAATGTCGATGAAGGACTTTGTCATTCGAAACCGCAAGGCTCACGATTGTCATATGATGCCGACGGTGTTCCTACCAATCGCAATCGGGGCTATCAAGCCGAGTTCTTGAAGATGGCTATCACCCGCATGTGCTACTTCGGTCCGGGATAATCGAAGAAGATTAGCAAGAACGAGCCGAATGACCTACATGATTTCGTCGTGGAGACCCGTGCCCAACTAGAGATGTGTTTACCTCCCCGCTTTCTTCGACACAATGGTACATCTCATGATTCACATGGTTCATCGAGATACGGGCGTTGGGCCCTTGCTACTTGCATGAAATGTGGGCGTACGAGCGGTTCATGTCGGTTCTAAGCCGATACGTGCATAATCGTGCTTACCCGAGGGCTCCATGATAGAGGGCTACACTAATGAAGAAGTCATCGAGTCTTTGTCAAGAGTACCTAAAAGTACAGAGGGATTGGTATTCCCGATTCTCGCTACAAGAATAGGCTGGCCGGAAGGGCACAAATGGTAGGAAAGTCTTCATCGATGAAGATTACCAAGAAGTGAGTCGGGCGCACTACGCTGTCTTGGCGGGCTCAAAACCGATGGATCCATACATTAGTGAACACTTGGAGATCATCTCATCGGAGTCACACGGTCGTAGAGGTGACTGGGTCATGAAACAACACAGCAACGCGTAACTTCATGGTTGAAGGACAAGAACATACAGCCCGGAGAAACCAAAGACTCCATTACCATCGAAGCTAGCAAATGGGCCATCAAGACAGGTGACATCTTGGAGTTCGTATGAGATCAACGGGTACACATTCTATACCCACACAAAGGATAGCAAAAGTGTGAACCAAAACAAATGTTCGAGTAGTGGCTATCGGCGAGGGGGCAAAAAGGTCGACTACTTTGGCATAATTGAGGAAATATGGGAACTTGACTATGGGATTGAGGAACTAAATATGGCCCTATTTCGATGTCGCCGCTCAATAAACCTGAAATCAATGAAATTGGATTGAGGGTCGTGGACCTCCAGAACATAGGCTTCAATGATGATCCATGGGTGCTCGCTTCACATGTTATGCAAGTTTTCTTTATGACCGACCCGCTCAGTATACAACCCCCAAAGAAGAAACCTAAGCATGTGGTTATCCCCGGAAAACAACACATTATCGGAGTGGATGGCGTCGAAGATGTTGATGCCTACAATAAGTTCGATGAAATGCCGCTTTTCACAAGCTTTACAAAAAAGATCAATGAAGTGGAAAAGAAACTACCCAAAAACATATTGCCATGGGCGGAACGAAAAGCTGTCAAGTGGAAAACTGTCTCGGGGGAGGACTAGTTATGATAAGCGTAATTACATTTATGTATGTGTGTGTGTGAGACTAAATTTATGTATGTGTGTGTGTGAGACTATATTTATGTATGTGTCGACCATATTTATATGTGTACTACACTTTCGCAACGCTTCGTCGAATGCAAAAATGACCTTTGTATGAATTGTTCGTCTTGACGAGTGGATCAAACTTGATGTTCATGACTTTTCGAGGTGGGCCCGCCTAGGGGGTCGAAAAACCCGCGTCTAGCCGCGAAAAACTGAAGTCTCAAAGTTTGAGTGGTACAAACCATCCCAGATGAAAAGGTGACCATTGGAGAAAATGTGTATCTTGATGAGTGGATCAAACTTGCTGTTCATCACTTTTGCATCTCGAGGCCATCTAGGGTCCGGTCAACGTGTATTTTCCGAAAAAACAAAGGTTTGACTTGGTCAACCTAGGTCAAACGAGGTACCAAATGACCTCAAATGAAAAACTTTTGAATACAAGATAGTTTTGTCTCATCAAGATACATATTTCATATATAGAACACTTTTGCATTTGGAAAAGTTTTAGTAAACTCTTCTCACGGGGTTTGAAAATCCAAGGCGAGACTTGGTCAACCATAGTCAAACGAGGTACCAAATGACCTCAAATAAAAAACTTTTGAATACAAGATAGTTTTGTCTCATCAAGATAAATATTTCATAGATAGACCATTTTTGCATTTGAGGAAGTGTTGGTAAACTCTAGTCACAAATTCTTGAATCCCACACGAGACTTAATGAAACTTCATGACGGGACGAGTGGATTTAAAACTACACTTTCGCAACGCTTCGTCGAATGCAAAAATGACCTTTGTATAAATTGTTCGTCTTGACGAGTGGATCAAACTTGATGTTCATGACTTTTCGAGGTGGGCCCGTCTAGGGGGTCGAAAACCCGCGTCTATCCGCGAAAAACTGAAGTTTCAAAGTTTGAGTGGTCCAAACCATCCCAGATGAAAAGATGACCATTGGAGAAAATATGTATCTTGATGAGTGGATCAAACTTGCTGTTTATCACTTTTGCATCTGAGGCCATCTAGGGTCCGGTCAACGTGTATTTTCCGAAAAAACAAAGGTTTGACTTGGTCAACCTAGGTCAAACGAGGTACCAAATGACCTCAAATGAAAAACTTTTGAATACAAGATAGTTTTGTCTCATCAAGATACATATTTCATATATAGAACACTTTTGCATTTGGAAAAGTTTTAGTAAACTCTTCTCACAGGGTTTGAAAATCCAAGGCGAGACTTGGTCAACCATAGTCAAACGAGGTACCAAATGACCTCAAATGAAAAACTTTTGAATACAAGATAGTTTTGTCTCATCAAGATAAATATTTCATAGATAGACCATTTTTGCATTTGAGGAAGTGTTGGTAAACTCTAGTCACAAATTCTTGAATCCCACACAGACTTAATGAAACTTCATGCGGGACGAGTGGATTTAGAACTACACTTTCGCAACGCTTCGTCGAATGCAAAAATGACCTTTGTATGAATTGTTCGTCTTGACGAGTGGATCAAACTTGATGTTCATGACTTTTCGAGGTGGGCCCGTCTAGGGGTCGAAAACCCGCGTCTAGCCGCGAAAACCGAAGTTTCAAAGTTTGAGTGGTCCAAACCATCCCAGATGAAAAGATGACCATTGGAGAAAATATGTATCTTGATGAGTGGATCAAACTTGCTGTTCATCACTTTTGCATCGAGGCCATCTAGGGTCCCAAAAAACACGGTCAAAGTGCCATTTTTAAAAAAAAAACATAATTCAATTATTTCTAATTCAAAATTGTTTCTTTTCTTTTTACTAATTCAATTTTTTACTGAATTTAATATATATTGTTTTTTTAAGAATTATTAGACATTTTTTTCTATTTTTTAGGCTAATACTATTTTTTTATTTTTATGAAATTATTTAAAAATACAAGTGGTGCCGCCCCGATAAAAGGGATCTCCCTTCCGACCCTCCCCCGGCTAAGTCGGGCGCGCAGCGAAATCGACGCCGTCGGGGCCGCCTGAGGATTCCGTCCGCCCTTGCCGCCTCCCCACGGCGAGCTTCCTCCTCCGCATCTCCGCATCCTCCTCCCTCCGCATCCTCCCTCCTCCGCATCTCCGCATCCTCCGCACCGGGCGGCTAGGGTTTCGGCCCCTCCTTCCTCGCCGTCGTCCGCCTCGCCGCCGCTCCCTGACCCCGACTCGGCGAGATCCGGGAGGAGGTGTCCGCCCCCTCTCGTCCTCGCGGCGCCGGCACCGGAGCTCCACCGCGCGTGCCCCCCCGCGGCGCCGTCCAGCTTCGGCCCACCGGCGGCGGGAAGGACTCGTGCGCCGCACCGTCGGCGAGAGGAAACCCTAGGGTTCCCTCTGCCGGTCTCGTGCCCGCCGTCTTCGTCGTCATTGCCACCTACGCATCCTCCTCGCCGGCGGCTCCGCGCCAAAGCTCACGCCCCGTGCGCAGACTCCTCCTCTTGCAAAGGTACGCCCACCTTCTTCTCTCCCTCTCTCTGTGTTCATGTACTCAACCATGGATTCGTTAATGGCCATGCCCTTGTGGCGCTGCTCATGTGAATTGGCCATGCCCTTGGTGAATTGGTGAATTGCCATGCTCATGTGAAATCTGCATCAGTTTTGGTTATTGGTGAATTGGTGAATTGCCAGGCTTAAATCTGCATCACCTTGGTTATATGCCATGCTTGAACCTGGATGATTGTTTTAATGGTTTAAATTTATATGCCATGCTATTTATATATCAGTTTGGATGTCAACTATGCTTTACTTTCTCCACTTAACTGAATGTCTGCTAGTACTATACCTATCACTGAACTACTTGCCATAAAACTCCTGCCAATGTCATTTTGATTTGTGGCTTAACTCCTGCCATAAAACTGAACTACTTGCCAATGAAATAAACCTATCATTTGGCAGGCTTCTTAACTGAAATACACTTGGCTTTACTGAATTTTGCTATAGAACATGTCACTGTCTACTATGCCACTGTCTATTATACTACTTGTTGTCTAGATTGATTTAGTACTTGCCAATGAAATAAACCTATCATTTGGCAGGCTTATTGTCATGGTCTACACCTACTGTCCTCTACTCCTCTCCTCTACTCCTCTCCTCCACTCCTCTCCTCTACTACTACTACTACTACTTTCTACTGGCTATTACTACTACTCTACTACTACTCTTACTACTACTACTACTCTACTACCACACTTGATTCTTCCTGTGTTCATGGTCACTGGTTTTTGATACTGCTGTTTTTGAATGCTGCTATTTTTGAAATGCTGCCTATGATGCTACTGTTTTTGGAATGCTGCCTATGATGTTTTTTGATGCTACTTTGAACCTGAGGCATAAGCATGTGCAATGATGTTATTTTGATGCTACTTTAAACCTGAGGCATAAGCATGTGCAATGATGTTAACTGAATTTTTTTGTATAATGAGGCATAATTACTCAGTCCACGCTTTTTTGCCATCTCTCCCTCTCCTCTCCTCTCCTCTCCTCTCTACTACTACTACTACTCTCTACTGGTTGTTACTACTAATGTCCTCCTCTCCCCTACTCCTCTCCTCCACTCCTCTCCTCTACTACTACCACTACTCTTGCGGGCATTACTACTAATGTCCTCCTCTCCTCTACTCCTCTCCTCCACTCCTCTCCTCTACTACTACCACTACTCTCTACATGGCCGTTACTACTACTCTACTACTACTCTTACTACTACTACTACTACTACTCTACTACTACACTTGACTCTACTACTACTACTACTCTTACTACTACTACTCTCTACTACTACACTTGACTCTTTATATGGTCAGCTATTATATGCCACTCTACCGCTGTTTTTTTTTTTGCCATCTCTCCCCTCTCTCTACTACTACTACTACCGTTTATATTGCGTTATTGATGCCACTCTTCATGTTTATGCCATTGATGAGAGTTTTTATATACTGAGCACTTGCCTTATGCCAATGATGAGAGTTTTTATATACTGAGCACTTGCCTTATGCCAGTGATGAGGGTTTTTATATTCTGAGTACTTTCCTTATGCCAATGATGAGGGTTTTTATATTCTGAGTACTTTCCTTATGCTTATGGTGGAAACTCGTCATTTGAGGGCAACTCGCTAATAAAGCGGAACCCGCTAATTTGAGGGCACAAATTTCTACTTGTACCACTTGGTTTTTCCGGAGTTTATTGCCCGATGATACAAAAGGTGTAGTGAGGCAACATGACAAATCAAGTACCCATAGCTTCTCCCAGTCGTATGCTTCGTGGAAACTCGTCTCAAATGGAGTGCCATTAGAGTCTAGCCTCCACCAGAAGTGTACGGCCTCGTAGTGCCAATGGGTTTTCTCTTTTCCTATTACTTGTCGTCATGTTAGTCTATGAACTATGATCACCGCAGTGGTGGATGGCTCTATAAAGAACTCCGCTAATTTGAGGGCACATGGGTTTGTACTTGTACTCCACCGTAAGCTCATATTCTTCTCTCCTCTCCTTTGTTTTGCCGATGATGAGATTGTCTAAGTCCATTCTTTGTATGGAATATGAGCGATGATCGGAACTTGTGAGCAACTTGGCATCGTTACTTCTCCCGCCCCTACAAAGGCCTCTTTTCTCTGTTCTCTGTTCTCTATTTTGATGCCTTGATGCTCCAAGTTCTTGATCAAATGAGGCTAGACATGTTTCTGAGGCCTTTTTTAAACCTTTCCCTCTCCACACTTCTCCTCCTTCCTCTCTCATCCTCTCTTTCTCTTCTTCTTCTTCTTCTTCTACTACTACTACTACTACTACTACTACTACTACTACTACTACTACTACTACTACTACTACTACTACTACTACTACTACTACTACTACTACTAGTACTACTAGGACTACTAGGACTACTAGGACTACTACTACTAGTACTGATACTAAAGCACACTTTATTCCTTGCCTCGTTAGAACAAATCACGTGATGGCGGGGACAACAAGGAATGCAACCCCATCCAGCCCACACCGAAGAGCACCCCTGGCCCTAGAGGGCCGGAAACAACCTTCCGCTTGGATACGATTATTTCGAACAACCGGCGTCGCAGAATCTAGAAATGCTTACTCGGAGGACCTTGCCGAGGACCAAGTGGGAGAAGCGGGGGAGAAGGAGAGGATGATGAAGGTTAAAGGCGGGGACGATGGCTCATCCTCGGCATATGAAAGTCCCGAGGATCCTTTCCCGTGAGAACCTGCATAAGCCAACGGCGGATGAGTTGGACAAGGACTTTGATCCAAACGACGAGGTCAACGAGGAGGTAGGGATATGAAAGTCCCTTAGTAAATCATAAAGTTTGGTAACACTATGTTTTGCTTACCTCTCGCTAACACTTTGACCTCGTTGTTTATAAAGGTGCTCCTCCCCCACCTCCGAAAAGACGTCGTCGGCGTCCCGGCACGCTTTTGCCGAAAAACGACGGAGTAGGGGACAAGAGGGCGAAGGCAACATGCACAGAGACTACCAATGTGGCCTCTGCTCCGCAACTCCGAGGGCACAACCTCGGCCTCGACTAGCAAACAAAAGAGGACACGAGGGCCCGGAAGCCAAACCAATATCCAAGTGACAAAATGATCTATGTGATTCAAGAGGTCGGGAAGAAGGGCAGTCCTCAAGCCGAAGCCTTCGGATCAAAATACCGCAATGCGATTGGGGCACTCGTGAAAGACCATTGTAACCCGCGGTCCCTAATTGGAAAGACATCCTGAAGAGGAAAAGGACTCCCTATGGAAGCGTCCTGAAAAAAATTTCGATTTTAGGATTCCGGAAGAGAAGCTAGTAGTAGTAAGGCGACGTGCTATGAAGACGATGGGAGAGTCCTTCCGACGGTGGAAGACTAAGCGAACACGTAGTACATCCAAAAGGGGTTAACTCCGTACCACAAGTATGGAAAAATAACTCCTGCTGTCTGGCGTTGCTCGTGGGCACAAGACTACGCCGGAAGCTTTGGCCCTATGAAAAGAACCGCTTGAATGCGAAGAAGAACATACACCACCCTCGTCTAGGCCCCGGTGGCTATGTGCCGGCAAGGAAGATGTGTTTCGTAAGATGGAAGCAGATGCCATAGCTGCTGGAACACACGAGTGACGAAACTAAGGCGCGCACCAAACATTGGGTCTTTGCAAGGAGTGAATCGGGGAGCGGTCTGAAATTTTCCATGCCAGACCGAAGAGGCAAGTCAAGGATAATGAAATATGCCGAAGACGCCGAGAAGGGCACATTCACTCCTACTAGAGAGAGGGACGAGCTTACCCTTGGCTTGGGAAACCCCGAGCACACAGCCGTGTCGGGGGTTAGGGAAACATACGACCCGGAAGGATGGATTCAAGCTCAATGAGGAGAGGGAGATGTACAAGAAACATGGGAGAAACCCGGAGACACTTCAATCCATGGTGAATGAAATGGTCGACCGAGACTCCAAGCAGTAGGACCGGCTTCATCGAGCGGCGGACACAAATGGAGCCACCTCGAGACTTGGCTATAATAAGCAGCCCTCCCGATGTTCGAAGCGGCCAAGGTTCCAATGCAGCCTCCGCCTCGCCGATTACATACAACGGCCAACTAGTTGCACCCCGTTGACGCCCGTCGGCAGGCACAGTGATGACCGAGGTGGCAACGGGTGGCATATCCTCCAACTCCAGCGACATCTCCGGCACGGCAACCCGGTCCCGAATGACTACACTAAGGTCGAGGCACTAATCGTGAAACCCGGCTATGAGAAGCATAATGTTGATTTTCCAAATAGCGAGGGTACGTGAGCTCGGACTACTCACGAAACAGTTCATCCTTCGGTACAAAAAGGACATTGTGTTGAATGTTACATCGCCAACTCCGAGTGATGCACATCTGGAGACAGTCCGCCTTGAGGATGGAGAGATCGGCTATTCACCGTCTCGTGAGGAGAACTGGATGTATGAGGCGGCCCTGCCAGAGCATGATGAGGCGGCACAGGTAGAGCATGATGAGGGGCACCGCCAGAGCATGGTGAGGGGGCACCACTACAGGATGATGAGGGGGCACCAATAGAGAATGATGAGATGCCACATGTGAGTAACGCGCCGCAACAACCTCCGTAGCTCATGCCGAGGCGCCACAAGTGCCTCCCGAGCGTAACAAGGTGCAGCTCATGCCGAGCCGTAGCGTGATGTGACGCCCCATGTGCCTCCCGAGCCACAACCATGTCCAGGCTCGCCCCGAGCAAGGCCTTGAAGAGATGGCACAGTCTTCTAAACAATCAAGCTCGAAAGAAGATCCCCATCATGATAAGAAAGGACACAAAGTCGACAACTTTTGTGGAGCTGCCGAAGACCAATTTGATGAAGTGGTATGCTCATGACCGTAAGAAGCCTCGAGAACACAGCATTAACACTTTTGCCTACAGGAAAACCGTTGATCCCTCGTAATACAAAGCTGCAAAGAGGTATCCAAATTTGGAAAGGATCACGTGGTCCAAGGATTGCCCGAGAGAATATGTAAGAGGCAAACCTTTCCTACCAAACCGGTATCTCGAAAAGATGCCACTTGGAATGAAAAGGTTCCATGATTGGTACTTTTTGCATGTTTCAAAAACAAAAATGCAATTGGTGGAAGCTATAGTACCCGAGGGCACATTTGGAGGCCCAACTACTACCATTTCCTTCGACTTCGCCGAGGTCCGCGAAATGTTTTGCCTCGGTTCAATGTCGATGAATCTGATTCGCACCGGTGCTTGTAAGTCCTCTTCCTTGATATGAGCTCAATGTAACCTAGTTGGTTTTTGTTGTAACTAACTTACGTGATCTCGTAGAATGCAAGCTCACTTCATTAAAGCTATGAAGTCTTTAGAGGCCGGTATATCGACCCACGGCCTATAGCATCGATAACCTTTAACTTCCCAAAGAGATGGAAGATGGATGCGCGCAGCTAGTCAAGGGGTGACTCGTTGAGGAGAAAGAGAAGATCCGCCGGAAGAGAATAAAAAAGGAGGGCTTGAGGGTTGCGTCGTGATGGCCGTATATATAAAGCATCTCGAAAACTACAAAACAATATGGATACCATACCACTTCAGGTGAGTTCGGCTGTATACTTAAACATTGTTCGGTATATCTCATTTCGATGTAAACAAACTTATGTGTCTATTGTATATTTAAAACTCATGCAGTAACCACTGGATAGTCATAAGCCTCTGCCTCAGGAGAAACATGGCATACGTCTGTGATTCTGCAGATTTTGACCCTGATACATATATGGACTTCACAGCGATTCTCGCGACGTAAGTAAATTTGTAATCCTATTGACATTAGATGATTCACTTTGATGTTGAATTCTACATACTAAGTTTCTTTTGTACGGGGCATTCGTGACATATGTCACAAATTACGATGGCATACATAATCCGTAGATGGGGACCCACTTGACTTACAAAACTCACTGTTCGGTAAGTGCAACTTAGTTTGGCACTAGATTACATGGTTTTATATACTTGTACTTGACATTTTCATATGCAAATTGAAACACACACAAGATCCGGCGTGCCGTGGAGTATGCATTGTGGATATTATGTATGTAATTTCATCAACATGAAGGGCTACGGAGACACCTCGAATTGGTAAGTTCGAATCCTTAGTAGGTCGTAGTATGATGCATGCAATCTCCGTAGAACTAAACTTAGCTTTGCAATGTCTCTAGAACTAAACTTGGCTTTTGTGACCAATGTAAAGTGGGAAGAAGAGCACCTGAGTGCAAAGGGACCCCTACAAGGATGATGAGCTAATAGAGATGGTAGGTGACCTATGCAACTTCATAATGGATCAAGTGGTATATGTCAACGGTCATTACCATAACCTACTCTCGCGAGTTAGGTAGCATTCCGGAGTATGAGTTCCTTCCGGACCGATTTGCTATCTCTAGGTCGTTGAGTGCTTGTGCACTTGTAGTAATGGACTTGTGTTACTTTTGATGGACTTTCGATTTGGTTGTAATATGTTGGACTTTCGATTTGGTTGTAATATATTGGACTTTTGAACTTGTTGATGGAACATTCTAAATTTGGCTGTGATGGAGATTATATATATATATATATATATATATATATATATATATATATATATATATATATATATATATATATATATATATATATATATATATATATATATATATATATATATATATATATATATATATATATATATATGTAAATGTATTATTGTAATTTATTATTTTTTTTTGCTGAAAACCATAGTAGGGGCGGCCGGGGTGTTCCAGCCGGCCTATCGTGGGTCGTGTAGTAAGGGCGGCCGGAACACCACTCGCCCCTACTATGGTCGTCTAGTAAGGGCGGGCCGGAACACCAAATTCGCCCCTACTATGGTTGTGTAGTATTCACGCCCCCTACTATGGTCGTAGGGCCGGGAACACCAGCCGCCTACTATGGTTGTGTAGTAAGGGCGGCCGGTGTTGAGCCGCCCTGCAAGGCCCGCCACCGTAAGCTCGGGCGGCGAGGGAGCGGCTCGCCCAGCCGCCCCTACAGTGGCTTTTTAGCCGCCCCTACAGTGGCTTTGTCTAGTAGTGAAGGATAATCGTAGCCTTAACCAAGGCGGGCGGTACAAGGCAACCACCTTGGTTAATCGACGACTCGCCACCTTAAATAATTTTGCGAATTTATAAAAAGAAGGTGAGCCTAGTGACCCACACTGTTGGGGTCCACCGAACTCACTGCCACCGCATCCGCGTCGCCACCACGCATTTTTGCTGCCGCGTCCATGCCGCCATCGCCGAAGAAGGACCGAGCCCCACGCTAGCACATGAGGGAGGAGCAGCGCCCGGATCTACTACCGGTCGTAGAGGAGTGGGAAGAAGGGCCATCACCAAGATCCGTATTGTTGTAGCCTACTCAAGTTGATTGGGGAGAGGGGGCGCTGCTGCCACATCTGCGCCGTGCCATCATGGTGTCCACGTTGTGTCGTTGCCTTGTCCGCGCCGCCGCGTTGGGAGCCCGCCAGGTTGCGCTGCCACGCCGAGAGGTGGAGGTGGCGGCGGCGGAGTTGAGGCGCGCCATAGATGGAGATTAGCTGAAGAGGGGGGTGGAGGGGCCGACCAAAGGGGGTTGTCGTGGCTGCCAGCGCTGAGGGAGAGAGAGAGAGAAGGGGTTGGCGCTAGAGAGAGAGCATAATGAGAATGACAGAGAGGGAGGGGGGATATTTCTTCAGTTGGGTGGATAGAGATGGAGGGATCACCGACATCACATGGGGCCCACACACGATACACTCAGTGAAGAAGCACAAATACATCTATGGTGGAAACAACTCCACGTGGCCACCGATTGGGCCGTCTATACATCCATGTCAACGATCC
>JAENPR010001966.1:0-86319 GCA_018135685.1 Themeda triandra | reverse complement strand
GAAAAGAGTTGCATTTAAATTTTTTTTTTTAATGCCCAAGTCATCCCATTTGCCCCAAAACTCATGTTTAGCTTGTTTCTAGTCCGTTCTGGTTTTGGTTCCGTACGACAAACCGTGCGAAAACCGTTTGTGAAGACAGTTCTATCCACTTTTGGTAGAGAAATGAGTTGCATTTGAATTTTCTTAACACCCAAGTCATCCCGTTTGCCCCAAAACTCATGTTTAGCTCATTTCTAGTCCATTCACGGGTTTTGGTTCCGGTACGACAAACGTCGTGCGAAAATTCGTGAAGACCGTTCTAGCCACTTTTGAGTACGAAAAGAGTTGTATTTGAATTTTTCTTAACACCCAAGTCATCCCGTTTGCCCCAAAACTCATGTTTAGCTCATTTCTAGTAGTTCTGGAGTTTGGTTTCGGTACGACAAACCGTGCGAAAACGTTCGTGAAGACACTTCTATCCACTTTTGGTAAGAAAAGAGTTGCATTTGATTTTTCTTAACACCCAAGTCATTTTGTTTGCCCCAAAACTCATGTTTAGCGTTTCTAGCCCGTTCCTTGAGTGTTGGTTCAAATACTACAAACTGTTGGAAAACCGTTCGTGAAGACCGTTCTAGCCACTTTTGACGAAAAGAGTTGTACTTGAATTTTTCTTAACACCCAATTCATCCCGTTTGCCCCAAAACTCATGTTTAGCTCGTTTCTAGTACATTCTGGTTTTGGTTCCGTCGACAAACTCTGCAGCACCGTTCACGAAGACAGTCTATCCACTTTTGGTACGAAAAATGTTGCATTTGAATTTTTTTTAACACCCAAGTCATCCCGTTTGCCCCAAAACTCATGTTTAGCTTGTTTCTAGTCCGTTCCTGGAGTTTTGGTTCCAGGTACGACCAACCGTGCGAAAACCGTTTGTGAAGACAGTTCTATCCACTTTTGGTAAGAAACGTGAAGACCGTTCTAGCCACATTCGGTAAGAAAAGAGTTGCATTTGAATTTTTCTTAACACCCAAGTCATCCCGTTTGCCCCAAAACTCACGTTTAGCTCGTTTCTAGTCCGTTCCTGGAGTTTTGGTTCAAGTACGACAAATTGTGCGAAAACGGTTAGTGAAGACTGTTCTAGCCACTTTTGGTACGAAAAGAGTAGTATTTGAATTTTTCTTAACACCCAAGTCATCATGTTTGCCCCAAAACTCATGTTCAGCTCGTTTCTAGTCCGTTCCCGGAGTTTTGGTTCGGTGCGACAAAAGCTGTCGAAAACCGTTCGTAAAGACTATTCTAGCCACATTTGGTACGAAAAGTGTTGCATTTGAATTTTCTTAACACCCAAGTCATCCGTTTGCCCCAAAACTCATGATTAGCTAGTTTCTAGTCCGTTCGTGGAGTTTTGGTTTTGGTCGACAAACCGTCTGAAAACCGTTTGTGAAGACCGTTCTAGCCACTTTTGGTACGAAAAGAGTTGTATTTGAATTTTCTTAACACCCAAGTCATCCCGTTTGCCCCAAAACTCATGTTTAGCTCGTTTCTAGTCCGTTCACTGGAGTTTTGGTTTCGGTACGACAAACCGTGCAGCCGTCGTGAAGGCAGTTCTAGCCACTTTTGGTAAGAAAAGAGTTGCATTTGAATTTTTCTTAACACCCAAGTCATTTCGTTTGCCCCAAAACTCATGTTTTGCGCGTTTCTAGCCCGTTCCTTGAGTGTTGGTTCAAGTACGACAAACTGTGCGAAAACCGTTCGTGAAGACCGTTCTAGCCACTTTTGGTATGAAAAGAGTTGTATTTGTGTTTGAAAATTTCTTAACACCAAGTCATCCCGTTTGCCCCAAAACTCGTTTCTAGTCCGTTCCTGGAGTTTCGGTTCCGGTACGACAAACTGTGTGAAAACCGTTCGTAAAGACTATTCTAGCCACATTTGTTACGAAAAGAGCTGCATTTGAAATTTTCTTAACATCCAAGTCATCCCGTTTGCCCCAAAACTCATGTTTAGCTCGTTTCTAGTCCGTTCCTGGAGTTTTGGTTCCGGTACGACAAACCGTGCGAAAACCGTTTGTGAAGACAGTTCTATCCACTTTTGGTAAGAAAAGAGTTGCATTTGAATATTTCTTAACACCAAGTCATCCCGTTTGCCCCAAAACTCGTTTCTAGTCCATTCCTGGAGTTTTGGTTCCGGTACGACAAACTGTGTGAAAACCGTTCGTAAAGACTATTCCAGCCACATTTGTTACGAAAAGAGCTGCATTTGAAATTTTCTTAACACCCAAGTCATCCCGTTTGCCCCAAAACTCATGTTTAGCTCGTTTCTAGTACGATTTCACCCAGTTTTGGTTCGGTACGACAAACCATGCGAAAACCGTTTGTGAAGCGGTTATCCACTTTTGGTATGAAAAGAGTTGCATTTGAATTTTTCTTAACACCCAAGTCATCCCGTTTGCCCCAAAACTCATGTTTAGCGTGTTTCTAGCCCGTTCCTTGAGTGTTGGTTCAAGTACGACAAACTGTGCGAAAATCGTTCGTGAAGACCGTTCTAGCCACTTTTGGTATGAAAAGAGTTGTATTTGAATATTTCTCAACACCCAAGTCATCCTGTTTGCCCCAAAACTCATGTTTAGCTCGTTTCTAGTCCGTTCCTGGAGTTTTGGTTCCGGTACGACAAACTGTGCGAAAACCATTTGTAAAGACTATTCTAGCCACATTTGTTACGAAAAGAGCTGCATTTGAATTTTTCTTAACACCCAAGTCATCCCGTTTGCCCCAAAACTCATGTTTAGCTAGTTTCTAGTCCGTTCTGGAGTTTTGGTTCGATGCGACAAGCCAGTGCGAAAACCGTTCGTGAAACGGTTCTATCCACTTTTGGTAAGAAAAAGTTGCATTTGAATTTTCTTAACACCCAAGTCATCCCGTTTGCCCCAAAACTCATGTTGACCTCGTTTCTAGTCCGTTCTGGAGTTTTGGTTACGCGACAAAGCGTGCGAAAACCGTTAGTGAAGACTTTTTCTAGCCACTTTTGGTACGAAAAGAGTAGTATTTGAATTTTTCTTAACACCCAAGTCATCTTTGTTTGCCCCAAAACTCATGTTACTCGTTTCTAGTACGATTTCTGGAGTTTTGGTTCCGGTACGACAAAGCGTAAAACCGTTCGTAAAGACTATTCTAGCCACATTTGGTACGAAAAGAGTTGCATTTGAATTTTCTTAACACCCAAGTCATCTGTTTGCCCCAAAACTCATGATTAGCTCGTTTCTAGTCCGTTCGGGGAGTTTTGGTTTCGATACTGACAAACCGTGCGAAAACCGTTCGTGAAGACCGTTCTAGCCACCTTTGGTATGAAAAGAGTTGTATTTGAATTTTCTTAACACCCAAGTCATCCCGTTTGCCCCAAAACTCATGTTTAGCGTGTTTCTAGTCCGTTCCTGGAGTTTTGGTTTCGGTACGACAAACCGTGCGAAAACCATTCGTGAAGACAATTCTATCCACTTTTGGTAAGAAAAGAGTTGCATTTGAATTTTTCTTAACACCCAAGTCTTTTTGTTTGCCCCAAAACTCATGTTTTGCGCGTTTCTAGCCCGTTCCTTGAGTGTTGGTTCAAGTACGACAAACTGTGCGAAAACCGTTCGTGAAGACCGTTCTAGCCACTTTTGGTATGAAAAGAGTTGTATTTGAATATTTCTGAACACCAAGTCATCCCGTTTGCCCCCAAAACTCATGTTTAGCTCGTTTCTAGTCCGTTCCTGGAGTTTTGGTTCCGGTATGACAAACTGTGCGAAAACCATTCGTGAAGACCGTTCTAGCCACTTTTGGTACGAAAAGAGTTGCATTTTAATTTTTCTTAACACCCAAGTCATCCTGTTTGCCCGCAAACTCATGTTTAGCTAGTTTCTAGTCCGTTCTTGGAGTTTTGGTTTCGGTACGACAAACCGTGCGAAAACCGTTTGTGAAGACAGTTCTATCCACTTTTGGTAAGAAAAAGAGTTGCATTTGAATTTTTCTTAACACCCAAGTCATCCCGTTTGCCCTAAAACTCATGTTTTGCGTGTTTCTAGCCCGTTCCTTGAGTGTTGGCTCAAGTATGGCAAACCATGCGAAAACCGTTTGTGAAGACAGTTCTATCCACTTTTGGTAAGAATAGAGTTGTATTTGAATTTTTTAGAACACCCAAGTCATCCCGTTTGCCACAAAACTCATGTTTAGCTCGTTTCTAGTCCGTTCCTCGAGTTTTGGTTCTGGTACGACAAACTGTGCGAAAACCGTTCGTGAAGACTGTTCTAGCCACATTCGGTAAGAAAAGAGTTGCATTTGAATTTTTTTTAACACCCAAGTCATCCCATTTGCCCCAAAACTCATGTTTAGCTTGTTTCTAGTCCGTTCCTGGAGTTTTGGTTCCGGTACGACCAACCGTGCGAAAACCGTTTGTGAAGACAGTTCTATCCACTTTTGGTAAGAAATGAGTTGCATTTGAATTTTTCTTAACACCCAAGTCATTTTGTTTGCCCCAAAACTCATGTTTAGCGTGTTTCTAGCCCGTTCCTTGAGTGTTGGTTCAAGTACGACAAACTGTGCGAAAACCGTTCGTGAAGACCGTTCTAGCCACTTTTGGTACGAAAAGAGTTGTATTTTAATTTTTCTTAACACCCAAGTCATTTCGTTTGCCCCAAAACTCATGTTTTGCGTGTTTCTAGCCCGTTCCTTAAGTGTTGGTTCGAGTACGACAAACTGTGAGAAAACCGTTCGTGAAGACCGTTCTAGCCACTTTTGGTACTAAAAGAGTTGCATTTGAATTTTTCATAACACCCAAGTCATCCTGTTTGCCCGAAAACTCATGCTTAGCTAGTTTCTAGTCCGTTCCTGGAGTTTTGGTTTCGGTACGACAAACCGTGCGAAAACCGTTTGTGAAGACAGTTCTATCCACTTTTGGTAATAAAAAGAGTTGCATTTGAATTTTTCTTAACACCCAAGTCATCCCGTTTGCCCTAAAACTCATGTTTTGCGTGTTTCTAGCCTGTTCCTTGAGTGTTGGTTCAAGTAAGACAAACTGTGCGAAAACCGTTCGTGAAGACCGTTCTAGCCACTTTTGGTACAAAAAGAGTAGTATTTCAATTTTTCTTAACACCCAAGTCATCCCGTTTGCCACAAAACTCATGTTTAGCTCGTTTCTAGTCCGTTCCTGGAGTTTTGGTTCCGGTACGGCAAACCATGCGAAAACCGTTAACACCCAAGTCATCCCGTTCGCCCCAAAACTCATGTTTAGCTCGTTTCTAGTCAGTTCCTCGAGTTTTGGTTCCGGTACGACAAACTATGCGAAAACCGTTCGTGAAGACTATTCTAGCCACATTCGATAAGAAAAGAGTTGCTTTTAAATTTTTTTTAACGCCCAAGTCATCCCATTTGCCCCAAAACTCATGTTTAGCTTGTTTCTAGTCCGTTCTGGAGTTTTGGTTCCGGTCACGACAAACCGTGCGAAAACCGTTTGTGAAGACAGGTTCTATCCACTTTTGGTAAGAAATGAGTTGCATTTGAATTTTTCTTAACACCCAAGTCATCCCGTTTGCCCCCAAAACTCATGTTTAGCTCGTTTCTAGTCCATTCTGGAGTTTTGGTTCCGTACGACAAGTTGTCGAAAACCGTTCGTGAAGACTGTTCTAGCCACTTTTGGTACGAAAAGAGTTGTATTTGAATTTTTCTTAACACCCAAGTCATCCCGTTTGCCCCAAAACTCATGTTTAGCTCATTTCTAGTCCGTTCACAGGTTTTGGTTTCGATGACGACAAGCCGTACGAAAAACGTTCGTGAAGACACTTCTATCCACTTTTGGTAAGAAAAGAGTTGCATTTGATTTTTCTTAACACCCAAGTCATTTTGTTTGCCCCAAAACTCATGTTTAGCGCGTTTCTAGCCCGTTCCTTGAGTGTTGGTTCAAATACTACAAACTGTTGGAAAACCATTCGTGAAGACCGTTCTAGCCACTTTTGGCACGAAAAGAGTTGTACTTGAATTTTTCTTAACACCCAATTCATCCCGTTTGCCCCAAAACTCATGTTTAGCTCGTTTCTAGTCCGTTCCTGGAGTTTTGGTTCCGGTACGACAAACTCTGCGAAAACCGTTCCTGAAGACAGTTCTATCCACTTTTGGTACGAAAAGAGTTGCATTTGAATTTTTCTTAACACCCAAGTCATTTTGTTTGCCCCAAAACTCATGTTTTGCGCGTTTCTAGCCCGTTCCTTGAGTGTTGGTTCAAGTACGACAAACTGTGCGAAAACCGTTCGTGAAGACCGTTCTAGCCACTTTTGGTATGAAAAGAGTTGTATTTGAATATTTCTCAACACCCAAGTCATCCCGTTTGCCCCAAAACTCATGTTTAGCTCGTTTCTAGTCCGTTCCTGGAGTTTTGGTTCCGGTATGACAAACTGTGCGAAAACCATTCGTGAAGACCGTTCTAGCCACTTTTGGTACGAAAAGAGTTGCATTTTAATTTTCTTAACACCCAAGTCATCCTTTGTTTGCCCGCAAACTCATGTTTAACTAGTTTCTAGTCCGTTCTTGGAGTTTTGGTTTCGTACGACAAACCGTGCGAAAACCGTTTGTGAAAGACAGTTCTATCCACTTTTGGTAAGAAAAAGAGTTGCATTTGAATTTTTCTTAACACCCAAGTCATCCGTTTGCCCTAAAACTCATGTTTTGTGTTTCTAGCCCGTTCCTTGAGTGTTGGCTCAAGTACGGCAAACCATGCGAAAACCGTTTGTGAAGCAGGTTCTATCCACTTTTGGTAAGAATAGAGTTGTATTTGAATTTTTCAGAACACCCAAGTCATCCCGTTTGCCACAAAACTCATGTTTAGCTCGTTTCTAGTCCGTTCCTCGAGTTTTGGTTCTGGTACGACAAACTGTGCGAAAACCGTTCGTGAAGACTGTTCTAGCCACATTCGGTAAGAAAAGAGTTGCATTTGAATTTTTTTAACACCCAAGTCATCCCATTTGCCCCAAAACTCATGTTTAGCTTGTTTCTAGTCCGTTCACTGGAGTTTTGGTTCCGCACGACAAGCCGTGCGAAAACCGTTTGTGAAGACAGTTCTATCCACTTTTGGTAAGAAATGAGTTGCATTTGAATTTTTCTTAACACCCAAGTCATCCCGTTTGCCCCAAAACTCATGTTTAGCTCGTTTCTAGTCCATTCACAGTTTTGGTTCGGTACGACAAACGTGCGAAAACCGTTTGTGAAGACCGTTCTAGCCACTTTTGGTACGAAAAGAGTTGTATTTGAATTTTTCTTAACACCCAAGTCATCCCGTTTGCCCCAAAACTCATGTTTAGCTCATTTCTAGTCCGTTCCTGGAGTTTTGGTTTCGGTACGACAAACCGTGCGAAAAACGTTCGTGAAGACACTTCTATCCACTTTTGGTAAGAAAAGAGTTGCATTTGATTTTCTTAACACCCAAGTCATTTTGTTTGCCCCAAAACTCATGTTTAGCGCGTTTCTAGCCCGTTCCTTGAGTGTTTTTTCAAATACTACAAACTGTTGGAAAACCATTCGTGAAGACCGTTCTAGCCACTTTTGGTACGAAAAGAGTTGTACTTGAATTTTTCTTAACACCCAATTCATCCCGTTTGCCCCAAAACTCATGTTTAGCTCGTTTCTAGTCCGTTCTGAGTTTTGGTTCCGGTACGGCAAACTCTGCAAAACCGTTCACGAAGACGAGTTCTATCCACTTTTGAGTACGAAAAGAGTTGCATTTGAATTTTTCTTAACACCCAAGTCATTTTGTTTGCCCCAAAACTCATGTTTTGCGCGTTTCTAGCCCGTTCCTTGAGTGTTGGTTCAAATACGACAAAGCGTAAAACCGTTCGTGAAGACCGTTCTAGCCACTTTTGGTATGAAAAGAGTTGTATTTGAATATTTCTCAACACCCAAGTCATCCCGTTTGCCCCAAAACTCATGTTTAGCTCGTTTCTAGTCCGTTCCTGGAGTTTTGGTTCCGGTATGACAAACTGTGCGAAAACCATTCGTGAAGACCGTTCTAGCCACTTTTGGTACGAAAAGAGTTGCATTTTAATTTTTCTTAACACCCAAGTCATCCCGTTTGCCCGCAAACTCATGTTTAGCTAGTTTCTAGTCCGTTCTTGGAGTTTTGGTTTCGGTACGACAAACCGTGCGAAAACCGTTTGTGAAGACAGTTCTATCCACTTTTGGTAAGAAAAAGAGTTGCATTTGAATTTTTCTTAACACCCAAGTCATCCCGTTTGCCCTAAAACTCATGTTTTTGCGTGTTTCTAGCCCGTTCCTTGAGTGTTGGCTCAAATGCGGCAAACCATGCGAAAACCGTTTGTGAAGACAAGTTCTATCCACTTTTGGTAAGAATAGAGTTGTATTTGAATTTTTTCAGAACACCCAAGTCATCCCGTTTGCCACAAAACTCATGTTTAGCTCGTTTCTAGTCCGTTCCTCGAGTTTTGGTTCACGTACGACAAAGCCGTCGAAAACCGTTCGTGAAGACTATTCTAGCCACATTCGGTAAGAAAAGAGTTGCATTTGAATTTTTTTTAACACCCAAGTCATCCCATTTGCCCCAAAACTCATGTTTAGCTTGTTTCTAGTCCGTTCTGGAGTTTTGGTTCCGGTACGACCAGATGCGAAAACCGTTTGTGAAGACGGTTCTATCCACTTTTGGTAAGAAATGAGTTGCATTTGAATTTTTCTTAACACCCAAGTCATTTCGTTTGCCCCAAAACTCATGTTTAGCGTGTTTCTAGCCCGTTCCTTGAGTGTTGGTTCAAGTACGACAAACGGTACGAAAATCGTTCGTGAAGACCGTTCTAGCCACTTTTGGTACGAAAAGAGTTGTATTTTAATTTTCTTAACACCCAAGTCATTTCGTTTGCCCCAAAACTCATGTTTTGCGTGTTTCTAGCCCGTCCTTAAGTGTTGGTTCGAGTACGACAACCGTGAGAAAACCGTTCGTGAAGACCGTTCTAGCCACTTTTGGTACTAAAAGAGTTGCATTTGAATTTTTCATAACACCCAAGTCATCCTGTTTGCCCGAAAACTCATGCTTAGCTAGTTTCTAGTCCGTTCCTGGAGTTTTGGTTTCGGTACGACAAACCGTGCGAAAACCGCGTTTGTGAAGACGTTCTATCCACTTTTGGTAATAAAAAGAGTTGCATTTGAATTTTCTTAACACCCAAGTCATCCCGTTTGCCCTAAAACTCATGTTTTGCGTGTTTCTAGCCCGTTCCTTGAGTGTTGGTTCAAGTAAGACAAACTGTGCGAAAACCGTTCGTGAAGACCGTTCTAGCCACTTTTGGTACAAAAGAGTAGTATTTGAATTTTTCTTAACACCCAAGTCATCCCGTTTGCCACAAAACTCATGTTTAGCTCGTTTCTAGTCCGTTCCTGGAGTTTTGGTTCCGGTACGGCAAACCATGCGAAAACCGTTAACACCCAAGTCATCCCGTTCGCCCCAAAACTCATGTTTAGCTCGTTTCTAGTCAGTTCCTCGAGTTTTGGTTCCGGTACGACAAACTGTGCGAAAACCGTTCGTGAAGACTATTCTAGCCACATTCGATAAGAAAAGAGTTGCTTTTAAATTTTTTTTAACGTTCAAGTCATCCCATTTGCCCCAAAACTCATGTTTAGCTTGTTTCTAGTCCGTTCACCCGGAGTTTTGGTTCCGGTCACGACAAACCGTGCGAAAACCGTTTGTGAAGACAGTTCTATCCACTTTTGGTAAGAAATGAGTTGCATTTGAATTTTTCTTAACACCCAAGTCATCCCGTTTGCCCCAAAACTCATGTTTAGCTCATTTCTAGTCCATTCCTGGAGTTTTGGTTCCGGTACGACAAACTGTGCGAAAACCGTTCGTGAAGACCGTTCTAGCCACTTTTGGTACGAAAAGAGTTGTATTTGAATTTTTCTTAACACCCAAGTCATCCCGTTTGCCCCAAAACTCATGTTTAGCTCATTTCTAGTCCGTTCCTGGAGTTTTGGTTTCGGTACGACAAACCGTGCGAAAAACGTTCGTGAAGACACTTCTATCCACTTTTGGTAAGAAAAGAGTTGCATTTGATTTTTCTTAACACCCAAGTCATTTTGTTTGCCCCAAAACTCATGTTTAGCGCGTTTCTAGCCCGTTCCTTGAGTGTTGGTTCAAATACTACAAACTGTTGGAAAACCATTCGTGAAGACCGTTCTAGCCACTTTTGGTACGAAAAGAGTTGTACTTGAATTTTTCTTAACACCCAATTCATCCCGTTTGCCCCAAAACTCATGTTTAGCTCGTTTCTAGTCCGTTCACTGAGTTTTGGTTCCGGTCGACAAACTCTGCGAAAACCGTTCTGAAGACAGTTCTATCCACTTTTGGTACGAAAAGAGTTGCATTTGAATTTTTCTTAACACCCAAGTCATCCCGTTTGCCCAAAACTCATGTTTAGCTAGTTTCTAGTCTGTTCTTGGAGTTTTGATTCCGGTAGGACAAACCGTGCGAAAACCGTTTGTGAAGACAATTCTATCCACTTTTGGTAAGGAAAGAGTTGCATTTGAATTTTTCTTAACACCCAAGTCATCCCGTTTGCCCCAAAACTCATGTTTAGCGCGTTTCTAGCCCGTTCCTTGAGTGTTGGTTCAAGTATGACAAACTGTGCGAAAACCGTTCGTGAAGACCGTTCTAGCCACTTTTGGTACGAAAAGAGTTGTATTTGAATTTTTCTTAACACCCAAGTCATTCTGTTTGCCCCAAAACTCATGTTTAGCTCGTTTCTAGTCCGTTCTGGAGTTTTGGTTCCGGTACGACAACCGTGCGAAAACCGTTCGTGAAGACCGTTCTAGCCACTTTTGGTACGAAAAGAGTTGTATTTGAATTTTTTCTTAACACCCAAGTCATCCCGTTTACCCCAAAACTCATGTTTAGCTCGTTTCTAGTCCGTTCCTGGAGTTTTAGTTCCGGTATGACAAAGCCGTCTGGCAACCGTTCGTGAAGACTGTTCTAGCCACTTTTGGTACGAAAAGAGTTGTATTTGAATTTTTCTTAACAGCCAAGTCATCCCGTTTGCCCCAAAACTCATGTTTAGCGCGTTTCTACCCCGTTCCTGGAGTTTTGGTTCCGATACGACAAACTGTGCGAAAACCGTTCGTGAAGACCGTTCTCGCCACTTTTGGTAAGAAAAGAGTGGTATTTGAATTTTTCTTAACCCAAGTCATCCCGTTTGCCCCAAAACTCATGTTTAGCTAGTTTCTAGTCCGTTCTGGAGTTTTGGTTCGTGCGACAAGACAAACCGTGCGAAAACCGTTTGTGAAGACAGTTCTATCCACTTTTGGTAA
Organism: Themeda triandra; assembly: GCA_018135685.1. NCBI lineage: Eukaryota > Viridiplantae > Streptophyta > Magnoliopsida > Poales > Poaceae > Themeda > Themeda triandra. Next base: position 75,022 of record JAENPR010001966.1, on the reverse strand, counting down.
AAACCGAGCTGCATTTGAATTTTTCTTAAGACCCAAGTCATCCCATTTGCCCCCAAAACTCATGTTTAGCTCGTTTCTAGTCCATTCCGGAGTTTTGGTTCAAGTACGACAAACCGTGCGAAAACCGTTTGTGAAGACAGGTTCTATCCACTTTTGGTAAGAAACGAGTTGCATTTGAATTTTTCTTAACACCCAAGTCATCCCGTTTGCCCCAAAACTCATGTTTACCTCGTTTCTACTCCATTCCTGGAGTTTTGGTTCCGGTACGACAAACCGTGCGAAAACCGTTCGTGAAGACCGTTCTAGCCACTTTTGGTACGAAAAGAGTTGTATTTGAATTTTTCTTAACACCCGAGTCATCCCGTTTGCCCCAAAACTCATGTTTAGCTCATTTCTAGTCCGTTCCTGGAGTTTTGGTTTTGGTACGACAAACCGTGCGAAAACCGTTCGTGAAGACAGTTCTATCCACTTTTGGTAAGAAAAGAGTTGGATTTGAATTTTTCTTAACACCCAAGTCATCCCGTTTGCCCCAAAACTCATGTTTACCTCGTTTCTACTCCATTCCTGGAGTGTTGGTTCCGGTACGACAAACTGTGCGAAAACCGTTCGTGAAGACCGTTCTAGCCACTTTTGGTACGAAAAGAGTTGTATTTGAATTTTTCTTAACACCCAAGTCATCCCGTTTGCTCCAAAACTCATGTTTAGCTCGTTTCTAGTCCGTTCCTGGAGTTTTGGTTCCGGTACGACAAACTATGCAAAAACCATTCGTGAAGACCGTTCTAGCCACTTTTGGTACGAAAAGAGTTGTATTTGAATTTTTCTTAACACCCAAGTCATCCCGTTTGCCCAAAAACTCATGTTTAGCTTATTTCTAGTCCGTTCCTGGAGTTTTGGTTCCGGTACGACAAACTGTGCGAAAACCGTTTGTGAAGACAGTTCTACCCACTTTTGGTATGAAAAGAGTTGCATTTGAATTTTTCTTAACACCCAAGTCATCCCGTTTGCCCAAAAACTCATGTTTAGCGCGTTTCTAGCCCGTTCCTTGAGTGTTGGTTCAAGTACGACAAACTGTGCGAAAACCGTTCGTGAAGACCGTTCTAGCCACTTTTGGTACGAAAAGAGTTGTATTTGAATTTTTCTTAACACCCAAGTCATCCCATTTGCCCCAAAACTCATGTTTAGCTCATTTCTAGTCCGTTCCTGGAGTTTTGGTTTCGGTACGACAAACCGTGCGAAAACCGTTCGTGAAGACAGTTCTATCCACTTTTGGTAAGAAAAGAGTTGCATTTGAATTTTTCTTAACACCCAAGTAATTTTGTTTGCCCCAAAACTCATGTTTAGCGCGTTTCTAGCCCGTTCCTTGAGTGTTGGTTCAAATACTACAAACTTGTTGGAAAACCGTTCGTGAAGACCGTTCTAGCCACTTTTGGTACGAAAAGAGTTGTATTTGAATTTTTCTTAACACCCAATTCATCCCGTTTGCCCCAAAACTCATGTTTAGCTTATTTCTAGTCCGTTCTGGAGTTTTGGTTCCGCACGACAACCGTGCGAAAACCGTTCGTGAAGACTGTTCTAGCCACTTTTGGTACGAAAAGAGTTGCATTTGAATTTTCTTAACACCCAAGTCATCCCGTTTGCCCCAAAACTCATGTTTAGCTCGTTTCTAGTCCGTTCTGAGTTTTGGTTCCGATACGACAAAGCGTGCGAAAACCGTTCGTGAAGACTATTCTAGCCACTTTTGGTACAAAAAGAATTGTATTTGAATTTTTCTTAACACCCAAGTGCCCTAAAACTCATGTTTTGCGTGTTTCTAGCCTGTTCCTTGAGTGTTGGTTCAAATACGACAACCGTGCGAAAACCTTCGAGAAGACCGTTCTAGCCACTTTTGGTACGAAAAGAGTAGTATTTGAATTTTTCTTAACACCCAAGTCATCCCGTTTGCCACAAAACTCATGTTTAGCTCGTTTCTAGTCCGTTCCTGGAGTTTTGGTTCCGGTACGGCAAACCATGCGAAAACCATTTGTGAAGACAGTTCTATCCACTTTTGGTAAGAAAAGAGTTGTATTTGAATTTTTCTTAACACCCAAGTCATCCCGTTCGCCCCAAAACTCATGTTTAGCTCGTTTCTAGTCAGTTCCTCGAGTTTTGGTTCCGGTACGACAAACTGTGCGAAAACCGTTCGTGAAGACTATTCTAGCCACATTCGATAAGAAAAGAGTTGCATTTGAATTTTTTTTAACGCCCAAGTCATCCCATTTGCCCCAAAACTCATGTTTAGCTTGTTTCTAGTCCGTTCCTGGAGTTTTGGATCCGGTACGACAAACCGTGCGAATACCGTTTGTGAAGACAGTTCTATCCACTTTTGGTAAGAACCGAGTTGCATTTGAATTTTTCTTAACACCCAAGTCATCCCATTTGCCCCAAAACTCATGTTTAGCTCGTTTCTAGTCCATTCTGGAGTTTTGGTTCCGGTCACGACAACCGTGCGAAAACCGTTCGTGAAGACCGTTCTAGCCACTTTTGGTACGAAAAGAGTTGTATTTGAATTTTCTTAACACCCAAGTCATCCCGTTTTCCCCAAAACTCATGTTTAGCTCATTTCTAGTCCGTTCCTGGAGTTTTGGTTTCGATGCGACAAACCGTGCGAAAACCGTTCGTGAAGACAGGTTCTATCCACTTTTGGTAAGAAAAGAGTTGCATTTGAATTTTCTTAACACCCAAGTCATTTTGTTTGCCCCAAAACTCATGCTAAGCGCGTTTCTAGCCCGTTCCTTGAGTGTTGGTTCAAATACTACAAACTGTTGGAAAACCGTTCGTGAAGACCGTTCTAGCCACTTTTGGTACGAAAAGAGTTGTATTTGAATTTTTCTTAACACCCAATTCATCCCGTTTGCCCCAAAACTCATGTTTAGCTCGTTTCTAGTCCGTTCCTGGAGTTTTGGTTCCGGTACGACAAACTGTGCGAAAACCGTTCCTGAAGACAGTTCTATCCACTTTTCGTACGAAAAGAGTTGCATTTGAATTTTTCTTAACACCCAAGTCATCCCGTTTACCCCAAAACTCATGTTTAGCTTGTTTCTATTCCGTTCCTAGAGTTTTGGTTTCGGTGCGACAAACTGTGCGAAAACCGTTCGTGAAGACTGTTCTAGCCAGTTTTGGTACGAAAAGAGTTGTATTTGAATTTTTCTTAACACCCAAGTCATCTCGTTCGCCCCAAAACTCATGTTTAGCTCGTTTCTAGTCCGTTCCTAGAGTTTTGGTTCCGGTATGACAAACTGTGCGAAAACCGTTCGTGAAGACTATTCTAGCCACATTCGGTAAGAAAAGAGTTGCATTTGAATTTTTCTTAACACCCAAGTCATCCCGTTTGCCCCAAAACTCATGTTTAGGTAGTTTCTAGTCCGTTCCTGGAGTTTTGGTTACGTACGACAAACCGTGCGAAAACCGTTTGTGAAGATAGTTCTATCCACTTTTGGTAAGAAACGAGTTGCATTTGAATTTTTCTTAACACCCAAGTCATCCCGTTTGCCCCAAAACTCATGTTTAGCTCGTTTCTACTCCATTCCTGGAGTTTTGGTTCCGGTACGACAAACTGTGCGAAAACCGTTCGTGAAGACCGTTCTAGCCACTTTTGGTACGAAAAGAGTTGTATTTGAATTTTTCTTAACACCCGAGTCATCCCGTTTGCCCCAAAACTCATGTTTAGCTCATTTCTAGTCTGTTCCTGGAGTTTTGGTTTTGGTACGACAAACCGTGCGAAAACCGTTCGTGAAGAGTTCTATCCACTTTTGGTAAGAAAAGAGTTGCATTTGAATTTTTCTTAACACCCAAGTCATTTCGTTTGCCCCAAAACTCATGTTCAGCGTGTTTCTAGCCCGTTCCTTGTGTGTTGGTTCAAGTATGACAAACTGTGCGAAAACCGCTCGTGAAGACCGTTCTAGCCACTTTTGGTACGAAAAGAGTTGTATTTGAATTTTTCTTAACCCCCAAGTCATCCCGTTCGCCCCAAAACTCATGTTTGGCTCATTTCTAGTCTGTTCCTAGAGTTTTGGTTCCGGTACGACAAGCTGTGCGAAAACCGTTCATGAAGACCGTTCTAGCCACATTCGGTACGAAAAGAGTTGCATTTGAATTTTTCTTAACACCCAAGTCATCCCGTTTGCCCAAAACTCATGTTTAGCTAGTTTCTAGTCCGTTCCTAGAGTTTTGGTTCCGGTACGACAAACCATGCGAAAACCTTTCGTGAAGACAGTTTATCCACTTTTGGTAAGAAAAGAGTTGCATTTGAATTTTTCTTAACACCCAAGTCATTTCGTTTGCCCAAAACTCATGTTCAGCGTGTTTCTAGCCCGTTCCTTGTGTGTTGGTTCAAGTATGACAAACTGTGCGAAAACCGTTCGTGAAGACCGTTCTAGCCACTTTTGGTACGAAAAGAGTTGTATTTGAATTTTTCTTAACACCCAAGTCATCCCGTTCGCCCCAAGACTCATGTTTAGCTCGTTTCTAGTCCGTTCCTGGAGTTTTGGTTCCGGTACGACAAACTGTGCAAAAACCGTTCGTGAAGACTATTCTAGCCACTTTTAGTACGAAAAGAGTAGTATTTGAAGTTTTCTTAACACCCAAGTCATCCTGTTTGCCCCAAAACTCATGTTTAGCTCATTTCTAGTCCGTTCCTAGGGTTTTGGTTCCGGTACGACAAACCGTGCGGAAACCGTTCGTAAAGACTATTCTAGCCACATTTAGTAAAAAAAGAGTTGCATGTGAATTTTTCTTAACACCCAAGTCATCCCGTTTGCCCCAAAACTCATGTTTAGCTCGTTTCTAGCCCGTTCCTTGAGTGTTGGTTCAAGTACGACAAACTGTGCGAAAACCGTTCATGAATACCGTTCTAACCACTTTTGGTACGAAAAGAGTTGTATTTGAATTTTCTTAACACCCAAGTCATCCCGTTTGCCCAAAACTCATGTGTAGCTCGTTTCTAGTCCGTTCCTGGAGTTTTGGTTCTGGTACGACAAACTGTGCAAAAACCGTTCGTGAAGACCGTTTTAGCCACTTTTGGTACGAAAAGAGTTGTATTTGAATTTTTCTTAACACCCAAGTCATCCCGTTTGCCTCAAAACTCATGTTTAGCTCGTTTCTAGTCCGTTCCTGGAGTTTTGGTTCCGGTATGACAAACTGTGCGAAACCGTTCGTGAAGACCGTTCTAGCCACTTTTGGTACGAAAAGAGTAGTATCTGAATTTTTCTTAATACCCAAGTCATCCCGTTTGCCCCAAAACTCATGTTTAGCTCGTTTCTAGTCCGTTCTGGAGTTTTGGTTGGTACGACAAACTGTGCGAAAACCGTTCGTGCAGACTATTCTAGCCACTTTTGGTACGAAAAGAGTTGCATTTGAATTTTTCTTAACACCCAAGTCATCCTGTTTGCCCCAAAACTCATGTTTAGCTCGTTTCTAGTCCGTTCCTGGAGTTTTGGTTCCGGTATGACAAACTGTGCGAAAACCATTTGCGAAGACAGTTCTATCCATTTTTAGTAAGAATAGAGTTGCATTTGAATTTTTCTTAACACCCAAATCATCCTATTTGCCCCAAAGCTCATGTTTAGCTAGTTTCTAGTCCGTTCCTAGAGTTTTGGTTCCGGTACGACAAACCGTGCGAAAACCGTTTGTGAAGACAGTTCTATCCACTTTTGGTAAGAAAAGAGTTGCATTTGAATTTTTCTTAACACCCAAGTCATTCCGTTTGCCCCAAAACTCATGTTCAGCGTGTTTCTAGCCCGTTCCTTGAGTGTTGGTTCAAGTACGACAAACTGTGCGAAAACTGTAACACCCGGTTTTAAGAACAAAACCTGATATACACCGTATGTGAGCCTTAGAGGTCAAATCTCACATATAGCTACAAATGAAAGGTTGTATCAGTAAACAATGCTTAATATGTATACGTAGTTAATATAAAAGACATAACCTTAGGTAGCAGTCAGCGGAAAGACAACTCTGATCTCCGGGTGAAGACTCCACTTGGATCCAAAGCGGCGGTTGACAACAAGCCTAAACTTCTCCCGAGGTGTGGGGGAAAAGCAAGAGTGAGTTCATGACAAACTCAACAAGTATAGCAAAGGTAGTGCAATCTCATAGCCACATGATCAAGTGAAGCCGAATGATGAATTGCGCATAAACAATTTAAATGAACATACAACCATTCCCTCGGTTTTCCGGGCCGCCTGTCCGTGGGCACGGACGATATATCGATTTAACTGCGCGAGAGGTGTACACTTTCACTTTGTGAGTCGTGATTTACCCTTTCGCCCGAGGTAGCTAATCTCTTGACCCTCTTCCAAGGAAGGCCGGCGGGGTTCACTATGAAGCCTTTCAAAGGTTTGTCTAACAAGTTAGGGCCGTTAGGTTTCAATAGTCGATCTGTGTGATACAACCGGTCCCGGGGATCCACGGTCTGCTATTCCCCATTTATGCCGCAAGGGTAACCTCTAACAAGCTAGAAAAGGTCCTCATGCGAGCTAAAGCCGAGCCATATAGCCCTCACAGTTGCACGTTAAGTCCCAGCTTTTGCCAAAGGATAATATTCATCTTTTATGTTTATCACAAATTCATTAATCAAGTTTACTAGATCATAGTTAAAGAAGGAAAACCCAAGCTATACTTGCCTTAAACTTGCTTTACACCCAAAGCAATTGCTCGTAGAAATTCTTCAATCTCCTCTTCCGTAGCTTCGGCATCCAACACAAAACGCCCTTCTACTCGCAGATCGTAGCAAACATCACACCAACATACAAGAAGCAACAAAAGCATCTAAGAACAAGTACACCACATAAGAGAAAACAACATACTAAAAGAAAGCTAGTTGCTAGGATTGCTAGATCACAAGAGATACGAACACGTAGTCTATGTGCACGATGTGAATCCAATGTCTTTCAATTGGGACGTAATGAGAGGAAGATTATTTATTTTGTAAGGATAATGTAGACATGATAATGCTTTGAACCAAAAAGAAATAGTATGTGGACAAAGAGGTGCGGGCCGACCTTTTATTAATCGGCCAAGATTTGCTACGAGGTCTCGATGTACATGCCGATCGACATGCTCGGCAACAAAAAGATAGGATTGCAACGGTAGAGATGACATCGCTTTTGAGTGGCACCATACACATAGATAGACGCTTGCAACACGGTCGTAAATCTATCAAAGATGCCGAGAGATAATTTAAGACAAGGCAAAGGAACAGAAAAGAAAGGATAAACCGAAAGGTAGAGTGACGGAGCTCACGTTTGGTGGTTTTTGGTGGAATGCCCAATGATTACTTCTAATTGTTGGCGGCTGAACTTTGATGGACATGTACAAAGCATGGAACTTGCCATCATGTGCCCGACGAAAATAGCAGCATGTCGGTAAAAGGGATCGATGAATAACTTTGCTTGCCGAGGCGGGATGGAACTTGTACCCGATGCTAATTATGGCCTGCTTCATATCGGTTTGCAACGCAAGGCACGAACGAGGAGACATGGAGTGAATATACAAGAAAGAAACTAAGAGCTATTGGGCACGAGAGACATAGAGATATAGGTCGTTCTAAAATAGAACGAGAACGTGATGGCACCTTCGGTGATGACGATATATTAACGCCCGACCACAAGTCGGCAACGCGGTGGTGACGTTGGGGACGGCGGCGTGGATGGCTTCCTCGACGTGATGCTCGGAAGTGGCGGCGGCAACGGAGATGCACGGCGGCGGATTGGCATGCAAACCAAAGATCGATGTGGAGGCTTGGGACACGAGATGGGCGATGATTTGATGAAGTTTGTAGTGGTTGCCTCCGGTAGAACTTGATGCGAGATGCGGGGATGCACGAACAGATCATGACGGAGGCCGAACTCCATGCACACGCGTGCGACGATGAGCTCAATCGGCCGATGAAGTTCTCTTGGTGATGGCTTCTCCTCTATCCTTGATGGTTAGGCAAGATCGTGTCCGGGCCGATGGCGAGAACCGAGTGGCCGAGACAGTGAAAGGTCCCCATCGGTTGTAGCCGGATAGATGAAACGATCCATATCCTTGATGGCCGGCGCCGGAGTCGATTAGTTGCGAGGCTACGTCGGCGTGGGTCATAATAGATTGGTTTATTTCACGGGTTTGGAAAAAGGATCGATGGGAAGGATTTCCTATTAATAGACATACACGGTAAAGGAAAAAGCCTGGATATATAACGAGTCATCGAGTCTACGTGAGACATGCACCTCGGGGAGATTAACCATGGAATTTCACTAAAAAGAAATTGAGAGGAAAAAGAAACGCAAGGGACAAAAGGAATCAACGAGAATAGATAGAAGATGATCACGACATAGAGAATTTAGTTTCGAGAGAAGAAAACAGATAAATGCCATAAAATAAGATCGTTCCTAAACGTGTTTTAAAAGCTTTATACACTCACCACAAAGTCAAGCAATAAACATATACGGATCGACTATGCATGCACGCATTAGGAGGAAAAAGGAATTTGGCCAAAAAGAAATTAGGTGGAAAGCTAATAATAGCAAGGAACAAATTGCAACAAAAGAATAGATTGGAAGATAGAGAATTAGAAGATGAACTCTAATAAATTAGAGCGAGAAAAGATTGCTAGAAACTCCAAGAAAAGGATTAAACTCAAGAAAGCGAGAGAGAGATGAAAATCTTTTCCTTTTCCTTTGTTTTCGAACCTTTTCAAATAAGTTTCAAATTTATTTTGAAATCCTTTTGAACTTCAATCAAAACCAATCATCACATAATAAAACATGCAACCGCATGAATGCATCAAAATGTTTCTAGCCTTAAGATGACTTTCAATTCACCAAAAAATATTATTTTACTAAGTTTGATGCTCACAAAAATAGCATAATTAAATCATTTTAGCTATTTTGAAAACATGCAAATTTTAGGGTGTTACAATTCTACCCCTTAAGATGAATCTCGTCCCGAGATTCGGAAGAGGCTCATATTTGCAGCTTTACTATCTCGACTGTTTCAATCCTGTCAAGAATCTTTGCTTTACTCTGCATAACCTGATAACCTTATCCCTATTAAACGCCCAACTATTTCCAAAACTCTGATAGGTACTTAGTATAGACAAGATCCTTCTGTGCTCTTGACTCCACATCCTTCAAACAGTGACATGTTGAACACATTAGATACCCCAAAATAACTTTCATGTAACCATATATGTCCCATTTCATCCCAGTGCTAGCTTACTCTTATAAGGATCACCTTGAGATGGTTGTGTGAACTCAATTGTATATGACAAACTCCTGTCCTCACTGATTCCAAATTGCAATGCAATCGCACGCATCATGTTATTTTATATCCTCCCGTAATCCATATATTCAATCTGGTGTATCTCCATTCCAAGTAGCCTTCATGATCCTCTTAATCCAAGGTAGATTCTACCACCAATTTCAAAACATTAATTACCATATATGCTCAAGTTAAGCCGCTCATCTCTTAAGCATAATTCCTTAATCATATTTTTTGTAGTTACTTCCACCTAACCTTTATCATTTTTATGGTTCCAAAATAAGCCAACATTGTAGTGTTTGTGACGTCACTCAAGTTTGACACGCAACTCAATCTTGGTGTCATCCGAATCTTCATAGCATCACTCTCCATTGCTAAGAGCATCGATACGCTTCACTTTGCACACTCTAATAGCCTTTCTCCAAATAACCTGCTCAACCAAATCCAATGTATTGATGGGTACTTCGAGTAACTCTCAGTTATCTCCAAGCCAATTCTAGGTCAACTTCCAAACTGTTCGACTACCCTTCTTGTCGAATTGCTCAACTCTTTAAACACGATTCTTAGTCTATGGTGTCGCCCAAATCTCCTTAGCATATCTCTCTTGTACTAAGGCTTTGGTAACGACTTTTGTCTCTTCTGTGATAGCATACGTGCTTCCAAGTCACTAACCTTTGTTTACTTAACCCCACAATAATGATGTCACAAACTTTAAGCCAATTCTTAGTGAAAATACTCTTCATTGACTCATGTTCTTGTGGCGATGACCTTTTAGCCAATAGGATAGTGCCTCTAATCATGTCCGAGACCTATGGGTTGTTGGCCCACTATAGCTCCATATCATTATTAATTCCAATCCAAATAAATACATCTAATCTCCACAATGGATAACTCTAGATCTCATATGTCAATAGTCCAACTCACGTTTCCACGGTTGACGCATATTCCACTTGCTTTTCTTACATAGAGCACATCCACAATCTTGTCAAGATGCATTATAAAGAAAACTCGTGTCTAATGTTATAATGCCTCCGGTGAACCTATGATAGAACCTTACCATTCCAACGAAACTCCAAATCACACTTATATCCTTGGGTGAGATCCACATCATTAACTCTCCTCTATGGTCTTATCTTCATAGAACCAAATTTAGATGTATGAGATTTTCTTCCTATGTCGTGAACACCAATTTGTCTTGAGTTGAAGGTTGAACTCCCAAGTGATGATATCTTGAAGCAAAAACCCAATCCTGATGTTTATCTAAGCTCCTTGTAGATCATCCATCAGATCACTGATCAAAGCAAAAGGACACTTGCTCATGGATAGACATCCCAACAATAGAAACAACTGCTCCTCCCATGTAAAATGCTTGAACCCATGAAACCTTGTCTTACAACTTCTTCATCATGGCTACCCCCCTTAAGAAAGGATCAGCTAGGGGCACCAAAAGATAGATTGCATATTCTTCTAGATGAGTTAATTATCATAAAGCCCTTTGATATCCAAAAGAAACTTATGTGCATAGGCAACGAATGAATAATCTGAAATTCCTCGCGAGTAGGAAAACAGCGGAACAAAAATGACCATAACTCAAGTTCTCGTTAATCCAATGAAGTTGTATCTTAAACCGTTAGAAAACTTATGAAATCCTCTACGATTTTCTTATTGATCACTTGTTCGATTCTGCGGTTTAGGTAGTCGCCGATGAATACGAGACTTCTCGAACTTCCGGACTGCACAGATTCACCCCGGATTATAAAAGCCATAGCTCCCATTTCAGAATAGATATGGACATGATTCTTGTGGAATTGGAAAGGTACAGAAGTATAATTTATCCCAGATAATTTTCATGACCATTGCTCATACGGAGAAAAAGTTGTGACCAGATTTTTACTTGTGCTCCAGATTTCCGACAAAGACATATACATCATCTTGTGATTTCCATAACTCTCAAATCAAAACAGATATGATGGTGGTTCTTGTGCTCAGAGAAATATGCTGAAATATACTTTTTTCCAGAATTTTCTCATGAATTTTGATCATCCAAAGACTGAGATATAATCAAAGAAGACAGATTACACCGTAAAGACTGGATGTAGAAAGCAGATGAAAACCAAACCCCAACTATCTATTCACTAACCTTAAACCTTAAGCCTATGACTAGATGAAATTGTGGGCTGCACAAATTCATTGCAATCATTATAAAACTCCAAATCAAGAAAATTCAAAATGACAATGCAACAAGACAATTAAAGTGCACAAAGCAAACAATGACTCAACTTGCGTCACTATCGCTCTTCTTATATATTGGGTAAAGATCCTATAACTTAATTTCGATTACGCAAGAATATGATAAGAGAGGATTATAATAGCATTCTAAATCAAGGTTAGATGAGAACAATGACTTTAAAATAAGCATCAAGGAGGAGATAAATATCAAGGATAGGATACAGTAGAGATCAAAATATCAAGGTATATAGAACAAGGATGTTCTAGCAAATTTCAAAACCTTAACACGGCCATTTTCTACCTAGGCTTGCGTCCTACGATCGACATTGAGCCGATACCATTTGTAACACCCGGTTTTAAGAACAAAACCTGATATACACCATATGTGAGCCTTAGAGGTCAAATCTCACATATAGCTACAAATGAAAGGTTGTATCGAAAACAATGCTTAATATGTATACGTAGTTAATATAAAAGACATAACCTTAGGTAGCGGTCAGCGGAAAGACAACTCTGATCTCCGGGTGAAGACTCCACTGGATCCAAACTGACTGGTTGACAACAAGCCTAAACTTCTCCTGAGGTGTGGGGGGAAAAGCAAGAGTGAGTTCATGACGAACTCAACAAGTATAGCAAAGGTAGTGCAATCTCATAGCCACATGATCAAGTGAAACTGAATGATGAATTGCGCATAAACAATTTAAATGAACATACAACCATTCCCTCAGTTTTCCAGGCCGCCCTGTCCGTGGGCACGGACGATATATCGATTTAACTCTGCGCAGAGGTGTACACTTTCACTGTGAGTCGTGATTTACCCTTTCGCCCGAGGTAGCTAATCTCTTGACCCTCTTCCAAGGAAGGCCGGCAGGGTTCACTATGAAGCCTTTCAAAGGTTTGTCTAACAAGTTAGGGCCGTTAGGTTTCAATAGTCAGTCAGTGTGATACAACCGGTCCCGTGGATCCACATCTGCTATTCCCCATTTACGCCGCAAGGGTAACCTCTAACAAGCTAGAAAAGGTCCTCATGCGAGCTAAAGCCGAGCCATATAGCCCTCACGGTTGCACGTTAAGTCCCGGCTTTTGCCAAAGGATAATATTCATCTTTTATGTTTATCACAAATTCATTAATCAAGTTTACTAGATCATAGTTAAAGAAGGAAAACCCAAGCTATACTTGCCTTAAACTTGCTTTACACCCAAAGCAATTGCTCGTAGAAATTCTTCAATCTCCTCTTCCGTAGCTTCTGGCATCCAACACAAAACTGCCCTTCTACTCGCAGATCGTAGCAAACATCACACCAACATACAAGAAGCAACAAAAGCATCTAAGAACAAGTACACCACATAAGAGAAAACAACATACTAAAAGAAAGCTAGTTGCTAGGATTGCTAGATCACAACACATACTGAACACGTAGTCTATGTGCACGATGTGAATCCAATGTCTTTCAATTGGGATGTAATGAGAGGAAGATTATTTATTTTGTAAGGATAATGTAGACATGATAATGCTTTGAACCAAAAAGAAATAGTATGTGGACAAAGAGGTGCGGCTGACCTTTTATTAATCGGCCAAGATTTGCTACGAGGTCTCGGTGTACATGCGATCGACATGCTCCGGCAACAAAAAGATAGGATTGCAACGGTAGAGATGACATCTGCTTTTGAGTGGCACCATACACATAGATAGACGCTTGCAACACGGTCGTAAATCTATCAAAGATGCCGAGAGATAATTTAAGACAAGGCAAAGGAACGAAAAGAAAGGATAAACTGAAAGGTAGAGTGACGGGAGCTCACGTTTGGTGGTTTTTGGTGGAATGCCCAATGATTACTTCTAATTGTTGGCGCTGAACTTTGATGGACATGTACAAAGCATGGAACTTGCCATCATGTGCACGACGAAAATAGCAGCATGTCTCGGTAAAAGGGATCGATGAATAACTTTGCTTGCCGAGGCAAGATGGAACTTGTACACGATGCTAATTATGGCACTCTTCGTATCGGTTGCAAGCGCAAGGCACGAACGAGGAGACATGGAGTGAATATACAAGAAAGAAACTAAGAGCTATTGGGCACGAGAGACATAGAGATATAGGTCGTTCTAAAATAGAACGAGAGAACGTGATGGCACCTTCGGTGATGACGATATATGAACGCCCGACCACAAGTCGAACGCGGTGGTGGCGTTGGGGACGGCGGCGTGGATGGCTTCCTCGACGTGATGCTCGGAAGTGGCGGCGGCAACGGAGATGCACGGCGGGATTGGCATGCAAACCAAAGATCGATGTGGAGGCTTGGGACACGGATGGGCGATGATTTGATGAAGTTTGTAGTGGTTGCCTCCGGTAGAACTTGATGCGGATGCGGGGATGCTGGCAGATCATGACGGAGGCCAAACTCCATGCACACGCGTGCGGCGATGAGCTCAATCAGCGATGAAGTTCTCTTGGTGATGGCTTCTCCTCTATCCTTGATGGTTAGGCAAGATCGTGTCCGGGCCGATGGCGAGGAACTGAGCGGCCGAGACAGTGAAAGGTCCCCATCGGTTGTAGCTGGACGGATGAAACGATCCATATCCTTGATGGCCGGCGCCGAGTCGATTAGTTGCGAGGCTCATCGGCGTGGGTCATAATAGATTGGTTTATTTCCACGGGTTTGGAAAAAGGATCGATGGGAAGGATTTCCTATTAATAGACATACACGGTAAAGGAAAAAGCCTGGATATATAACGAGTCATCGAGTCTGCGTGAGACATGCACCTCGGGGAGATTAACCATGGAATTTCACTAAAAAGAAATTGAGAGGAAAAAGAAACGCAAGGGACAAAAGGAATCAACGAGAATAGATAGAAGATGATCACGACATAGAGAATTTAGTTTCGGAGAAGAAAACGAGATAAATGCCATAAAATAAGATCGTTCCCTAAACGTGTTTTAAAAGCTTTGTACACTCACCATAAAGTCAAGCAATAAACATATACAGATCGACTATGCATGCACACATTAGGAGGAAAAGGAATTTGGCCAAAAAGAAATTAGGTGGAAAGCTAATAATATAAGTTTGATGCTCACAAAAATAGCATAATTAAATCATTTTAGCTATTTTGAAAACATTTTTAGGGTGTTAAAAAACCCCAAAGACCGTCATCCACTTTTAGTACGAAAAGAGTTTATTTGCCCCAAAAACTCATGTTTAGCTCGTTTCTAGTCCGTCCTAGAGTTTTGGTTACGAAAAGACAAAGCGTGCGAAAACCATTCATGAAGACATCTTCCACTTTTGGTACGAAAAGAGTTGTATTTGAATTTTTCTTAACACCCAAGTCATCCCGTTTGCCCCAAAACTCATGTTTAGCTCATTTCTAGTCCGTTCCTGGAGTTTTAGTTCCGGTACGACAAACCGTGCGAAAACCGTTCGTGAAGACTATTCTAGCCACATTTTGGTACGAAAAGAGTTGCATTTGAATTTTTCTTAACACCCAAGTCATCCCGTTTGCCCAAAACTCATGTTTAGCTAGTTTCTAGTCCGTTCTTGGAGTTTTGGTTCCGTACGACAAACCGTGCGAAAACCGTTTGTGAAGACAGTTCTATATCCACTTTTGGTAAGAAAAGAGTTGCATTTGAATTTTTCTTAACACCCAAGTCATTTCGTTTGCCCAAAACTCATGTTTAGCATATTTCTAGCCCGTTCCTTGAGTGTTGGTTCAAGTACGACAAACTGTGCGAAAACCGTTCGTGAAGACCGTTCTAGCCACTTTTGGTACGAAAAGAGTTGTATTTGAATTTTTCTTAACACCCAAGTCATCCCGTTTGCCCCAAAACTCATGTTTAGCTCGTTTCTAGTCCGTTCCTGGAGTTTTGGTTCCGGTACGACAAACTGTGCGAAAACCGTTCCTGAAGACTATTCTAGCCACATTCGGTAAGAAAAGAGTTGCATTTGAATTTTTCTTAACACCCAAGTCATCCCGTTTGCCCAAAACTCATGTTTAGCTAGTTTCTAGTCCGTTCTTGGCGTTTTGGTTCCGGTACGACAAACCGTGCGAAAACCGTTTGTGAAGACAATTCTATCCACTTTTGGTAAGGAAAGAGTTGCATTTGAATTTTTCTTAACACCTAAGTCATTTCGTTTGCCCCAAAACTCATGTTTAGCGCGTTTCTAGCCCGTTCCTTGAGTGTTGGTTCAAGTACGACAAACTGTGCGAAAACCGTTCGTGAAGACCGTTCTAGCCACTTTTGGTACGAAAAGAGTTGTATTTGAATTTTTCTTAACACCCAAGTCATCCCGTTTGCCCCAAAACTCATGTTTAGCTCGTTTCTAGTCCGTTCCTGGAGTTTTGGTTCCGGTACGACAAACTGTGCGAAAACCGTTCCTGAAGACTATTCTAGCCACATTCGGTAAGAAAAGAGTTGCATTTGAATTTTTCTTAACACCCAAGTCATCCCGTTTGCCCAAAACTCATGTTTAGCTAGTTTCTAGTCCGTTCTTGGCGTTTTGGTTCCGGTACGACAAACCGTGCGAAAACCGTTTGTGAAGACAATTCTATCCACTTTTGGTAAGGAAAGAGTTGCATTTGAATTTTTCTTAACACCTAAGTCATTTTGTTTGCCCCAAAACTCATGTTTAGCACGTTT
The DNA here is from genome assembly GCA_018135685.1 of Themeda triandra. Classification (NCBI taxonomy): domain Eukaryota; kingdom Viridiplantae; phylum Streptophyta; class Magnoliopsida; order Poales; family Poaceae; genus Themeda; species Themeda triandra. The sequence goes on along the minus strand of JAENPR010001966.1, from coordinate 58,880 downwards.
CTAGCCCGTTCCTTGAGTGTTGGTTCAAGTATGACAAACTGTGCGAAAACCGTTCGTGAAGACCGTTCTAGCCACTTTTGGTACGAAAAGAGTTGTATTTGAATTTTTCTTAACACCCAAGTCATCCCATTTGCCCCAAAACTCATGTTTAGCTCGTTTCTAGTCCGTTCCTGGAGTTTTGGTTCCGGTACGACAAACTGTGCGAAAACCGTTCGTGAAGACCGTTCTAGCCACTTTTGGTACGAAAAGAGTTGTATTTGAATTTTTCTTAACACCCAAGTCATCCCGTTTGCCCCAAAACTCATGTTTAGCTCGTTTCTAGTCCGTTCCTGGAGTTTTGGTTCCGGTACGACAAACTGTGCGAAAACCGTTTTGTAAAGACTATTCTAGCCACATTTGGTACGAAAAGAGTTGCATTTGAATTTTTCTTAACACCCAAGTCATCCCGTTTGCCCCAAAACTCATGTTTAGCTCGTTTCTAGTCCGTTCCTGGAGTTTTGGTTCCGGTATGACAAACCGTGCGAAAACCGTTTGTGAAGACTATTCTAGCCACTTTTGGTAAGAAAAGAGTTGCATTTGAATTTTTCTTAACACCCAAGTCATCCCGTTTGCCCCAAAACTCATGTTTAGCTAGTTTCTAGTCCGTTCCTGGAGTTTTGGTTCCGGTACGACAAACCGTGCGAAAACCGTTTGTGAAGACAGTTCTATCCACTTTTGGTAAGAAAAGAGTTGCATTTGAATTTTTCTTAACACCCAAGTCATTTCGTTTGCCCCAAAACTCATGTTTAGCATGTTTCTAGCCCGTTCCTTGAGTGTTGGTTCAAGTATGACAAACTGTGCGAAAACCGCTCGTGAAGACCGTTCTAGCCACTTTTGGTACGAAAAGAGTTGTATTTGAATTTTTCTTAACACCCAAGTCATCCCGTTTGCCCCAAAACTCATGTTTAGCTCGTTTCTAGTCCGTTCCTGGGGTTTTGGTTCCGGTAAGACAAACCGTGCGAAAACCGTTCATGAAGACTGTTCTAGCCACTTTTGGTACGAAAAGAGTTGTATTTGAATTTTTCTTAACACCCAAGTCATCCCGTTTGCCCCAAAACTCATGTTTAGCTCATTTCTAGTCCGTTCCTGGAGTTTTGGTTCGGTACGACAAGCTGTGCGAAAACCGTTCGTGAAGACTATTGTAGCCACATTCAGTACGAAAAGAGTTGCATTTGAATTTTTTTCTTAACACCGAAGTCATCCCGTTTACCCCAAAACTCATGTTTAGCTAGTTTCTAGTCCGTTCTTGGAGTTTTGGTTCCGGTACGACAAACCGTGCGAAAACCGTTTGTGAAGACAGTTATATCCAGTTTTGGTAAGAAAAGAGTTGCATTTGAATTTTTCTTAACACCTAAGTCATTTCGTTTGCCCCAAAACTCATGTTTAGCATATTTCTAGCCCGTTCCTTGAGTGTTGGTTCAAGTATGACAAACTGTGCAAAAACCGTTCGTGAAGACCGTTCTAGCCACTTTTGGTACGAAAAGAGTTGTATTTGAATTTTTCTTAACACCCAAGTCATCCCGTTTGCCCCAAAACTCATGTTTAGCTCGTTTCTAGTCCGTTCCTGGAGTTTTGGTTCCGGTACGACAAACTATGCGAAAACCGTTCGTGAAGACCGTTCTAGCCACTTTTGGTACGAAAAGAGTTGTATTTGAATTTTTCTTAACACCCAAGTCATCCCGTTTGCCCCAAAACTCATGTTTAGCTCGTTTCTAGCCGTTCCTTGAGTGTTGGTTCAAGTACGACAAACTGTGCGAAAACCGTTCGTGAAGACCGTTCTAGCCACTTTTGGTACGAAAAGAGTTGTATTTGAATTTTTCTTAACACCCAAGTCATCCCGTTTGCCCCAAAACTCATGTTTAGCTCGTTTCTAGTCCGTTCCTTGAGTTTTGGTTCCGTACGACAAACGTGCGAAAACCGTTCGTGAAGACCGTTCTAGCCACTTTTGGTACGAAAAGAGTTGTATTTGAATTTTTCTTAATACCCAAGTCATCCCGTTTGCCCCAAAACTCATGTTTAGCTCGTTTCTAGTCCGTTCCTGGAGTTTTGGTTCCGGTACGACAAACCGTGCGAAAACCGTTTAGAAGACTATTCTAGCCACATTTTGGTAAGAAAAGAGTTGCATTTGAATTTTTCTTAACACCCAAGTCATCCCGTTTGCCCAAAACTCATGTTTAGCTAGTTTCTAGTCCGTTCTTGGCGTTTTGGTTCCGTACGACAAACCGTGCGAAAACCGTTTGTGAAGACAATTCTATCCACTTTTGGTAAGGAAAGAGTTGCATTTGAATTTTTCTTAACACCTAAGTCATTTTGTTTGCCCCAAAACTCATGTTTAGCGCGTTTCTAGCCCGTTCCTTGAGTGTTGGTTCAAGTATGACAAACTGTGCGAAAACCGTTCGTGAAGACCGTTCTAGCCACTTTTGGTACGAAAAGAGTTGTATTTGAATTTTTCTTAACACCCAAGTCATCCCGTTTGCCCCAAAACTCATGTTTAGCTCGTTTCTAGTCCGTTCCTGGAGTTTTGGTTCCGGTACGACAAACTGTGCGAAAACCGTTCGTGAAGACCGTTCTAGCCACTTTTGGTACGAAAAGAGTTGTATTTGAATTTTTCTTAACACCCAAGTCATCCCGTTTACCCCAAAACTCATGTTTAGCTCGTTTCTAGTCCGTTCCTGGAGTTTTGGTTCCGGTATGACAAACTGTGCAAAAACCGTTCGTGAAGACCGTTCTAGCCACTTTTGGTACGAAAAGAGTAGTATTTGAATTTTTCTTAACACCTAAGTCATTTCGTTTGCCCCAAAATTCATGTTTAGTGCGTTTCTAGCCCGTTCCTGGAGTTTTGGTTCCGGTACGACAAACTGTGCGAAAACCGTTCGTGAAGACCGTTCTAGCCACTTTTGGTACGAAAAGAGTTGTATTTGAATTTTTCTTAACACCCAAGTCATCCCGTTTGCCCCAAAACTCATGTTTAGCTCGTTTCTAGTCCGTTCCTGGAGTTTTGGTTCCGGTACGACAAACCGTGCGAAAACCGTTCGTGAAGACGTTCTATCCACTTTTGGTAAGAAAAGAGTTGTATTTGAATTTTTCTTAACACCCAAGTCATCCCGTTTGCCCCAAAACTCATGTTTAGCTAGTTTCTAGTCCGTTCCTGGAGTTTTGGTTCCGGTACGACAAACCGTGCGAAAACCGTTCGTGAAGACTTGTTCTATCCACTTTTGGTACAAAAAGAGTTGCATTTGAATTTTTCTTAACACCCAAGTCATCCCGTTTGCCCAAAACTCATGTTTAGCTCGTTTCTAGTCCGTTCCTCGAGTTTTGGTTCCGTACGACAAACGTGCGAAAACCGTTCGTGAAGACTATTCTAGCCACATTTGGTAAGAAAAGAGTTGCATTTGAATTTTTCTTAACACCCAAGTCATCCCGTTTGCCCCAAAACTCATGTTTAGCTCGTTTCTAGTCCGTTCTGGAGTTTTGGTTCCGGTACGACAAACCATGAAAACCGTTCGTGAAGACAGTTCTAGCCACTTTTGGTACGAAAAGAGTAGTATTTGAATTTTTCTTAACACCCAAGTCATCCCGTTTGCCCCAAAACTCATGTTTAGCGTGTTTCTAGTCCGTTCCTTGAGTGTTGGTTCAAGTACGACAAACTGTGCGAAAACCGTTCGTGAAGACCGTTCTAGCCACTTTTGGTACGAAAAGAGTTGTATTTGAATTTTTCTTAACACCCAAGTCATCCCGTTTGCCCCAAAACTCATGTTTAGCTATTTTCTAGTCCGTTCTTGGCGTTTTGGTTCCGGTACGACAAACCGTGCGAAAACCGTTTGTGAAGACAGTTCTAGCCACTTTTGGTAAGAAAAGAGTTGCATTTGAATTTTTCTTAACACCTAAGTCATTTTGTTTGCCCCAAAACTCATGTTTAGCTAGTTTCTAGTCCGTTCCTGGAGTTTTGGTTCCGGTATGACAAACTGTGCGAAAACCGTTCGTGAAGACCGTTCTAGCCACTTTTGGTACGAAAAGAGTTGTATTTGAATTTTTCTTAACACCCAAGTCATCCCATTTGCCCCAAAACTCATGTTTAGCTCGTTTCTAGTCCGTTCCTGGAGTTTTGGTTCCGATACGACAAACTGTGCGAAAACCGTTCGTGAAGACCGTTCTAGCCACTTTTGGTACGAAAAGAGTTGTATTTGAATTTTTCTTAACACCCAAGTCATCCCGTTTGCCCCAAAACTCATGTTTAGCTCGTTTCTAGTCCGTTCCTGGAGTTTTGGTTCCGGTATGACAAACCGTGCGAAAACCGTTCGTGAAGACCGTTCTAGCCACTTTTGGTACGAAAAGAGTAGTATTTGAATTTTTCTTAACACCCAAGTCATTTTGTTTGCCCCAAAACTCATGTTTAGCTAGTTTCTAGTCCGTTCCTAGAGTTTTGGTTCCGGTACGACAAACCGTGCGAAAACCGTTCATGAAGACCGTTCTATCCACTTTTGGTAAGAAAAGAGTTGCATTTGAATTTTTCTTAACACCCAAGTCATCCCGTTTGCCCCAAAACTCATGTTTAGCTCGTTTCTAGTCCGTTCCTTGAGTTTTGGTTCAAGTATGACAAACTCGTGCGAAAACCGTTCGTGAAGACCGTTCTAGCCACTTTTGGTACGAAAAGAGTTGTATTTGAATTTTTCTTAACACCCAAGTCATCCCGTTTGCCCCAAAACTCATGTTTAGCTCGTTTCTAGTCCGTTCCTGGAGTTTTGGTTCCGTACGACAAACCGTGCGAAAACCGTTCGTGAAGACCGTTCTAGCCACTTTTGGTACGAAAAGAGTTGTATTTGAATTTTCCTTAACACCCAAGTCATCCCATTTGCCCCGAAACTCATGTTTAGCTCGTTTCTAGTCCGTTCCCGGAGTTTTGGTTCCGGTACGACAAACTGTGCGAAAACCGTTCGTGAAGACAGTTCTAGCCACGTTTGGTAAGAAAAGAGTTGTATTTGAATTTTCCTTAACACCCAAGTCATCCCGTTTGCCCCAAAACTCATGTTTAGCTCGTTTCTAGTCCGTTCCTGGAGTTTTGGTTCCGATACGACAAACCGTACTAAAACCGTTCGTGAAGACTGTTCTAGCCACCTTTGGTACGAAAAGAGTTGTATTTGAATTTTTCTTAACACCCAAGTCATCCCGTTTGCCTCAAAACTCATGTTTAGCTCGTTTCCAGCCTGTTCCTCGAGTTTTGGTTCCGGTACGACAACCGTGCGAAAACCGTTCGTGAAGACTATTCTAGCCACTTTTGGTACGAAAAGAGTTGCATTTGAATTTTTCTTAACACCCAAGTCATCCCGTTTGCCCCAAAACTCATGTTTAGCTCGTTTCTAGTCCGTTCCTGGAGTTTTGATTCCAAAGATTTGAAAACCGTGCGAAAACCGTTCGTGAAGACAGTTCTAGCCACTTTTGGTACGAAAAGAGTAGTATTTGAATTTTTCTTAACACCCAAGTCATCATGTTTGCCCCAAAACTCATGTTTAGCGCGTTTCTAGCCCGTTCCTTGAGTGTTGGTTCAAATACGACAAACTGTGCGAAAACCGTTCGTGAAGACCGTTCTACCCACTTTTGGTACGAAAAGAGTTGTATTTGAATTTTTCTTAACACCCAAGTCATCCCGTTTGCCCCAAAACTCATGTTTAGCTCGTTTCTAGTCCGTTCCTGGAGTTTTGGTTCCGGTACGACAAACCGTGCGAAAACCGTTCGTGAAGACCGTTCTAGCCACTTTTGGTACGAAAAGAGTTGTATTTGAATTTTTCTTAATACCCAAGTCATCCCGTTTGCCCCAAAACTCATGTTTAGCTCGTTTCTAGTCCGTTCCTGGAGTTTTGGTTCCGGTACGACAAACTGTGCGAAAACCGTTTCTGAAGACTATTCTAGCCACATTCGGTAAGAAAAGAGTTGCATTTGAATTTTTCTTAACACCCAAGTCATCCCGTTTGCACATTTGGTAAAATCCGTGCGAAAACCGTTCGTGAAAAAGAGTTGCATTTGAATTTTTCTTAACACCCAAGTCATCCCGTTTGCCCAAAACTCATGTTTAGCTAGTTTCTAGTCCGTTCTTGGCGTTTTGGTTCCGGTACGACAAACCGTGCGAAAACCGTTTGTGAAGACAATTCTATCCACTTTTGGTAAGGAAAGAGTTGCATTTGAATTTTTCTTAACACCTAAGTCATTTTGTTTGCCCCAAAACTCATGTTTAGCGCGTTTGTAGCCCGTTCCTTGAGTGTTGGTTCAAGTATGACAAACTGTGCGAAAACCGTTCGTGAAGACCGTTCTAGCCACTTTTGGTACGAAAAGAGTTGTATTTGAATTTTTCTTAACACCCAAGTCATCCCGTTTGCCCCAAAACTCATGTTTAGCTCGTTTCTAGTCCGTTCCTCGGAGTTTTGGTTCCGGTACGACAAACCGTGCGAAAACCGTTCGTGAAGACCGTTCTAGCCACTTTTGGTACGAAAAGAGTTGTATTTGAATTTTTCTTAACACCCAAGTCATCCCGTTTACCCCAAAACTCATGTTTAGCTCGTTTCTAGTCCGTTCCTGGAGTTTTGGTTCCGGTATGACAAACTGTGCGAAAACCGTTCGTGAAGACAGTTCTAGCCACTTTTGGTACGAAAAGAGTAGTATTTGAATTTTTCTTAACACCCAAGTCATCATGTTTGCCCCAAAACTCATGTTTAGCGCGTTTCTAGCCCGTTCCTTGAGTGTTGGTTCAAGTACGACAAACTGTGCGAAAACCGTTCGTGAAGACCGTTCTAGCCACTTTTGGTACGAAAAGAGTTGTATTTGAATTTTTCTTAACACCCAAGTCATCCCGTTTGCCCCAAAACTCATGTTTAGCTCGTTTCTAGTCCGTTCCTGGAGTTTTGGTTCCGGTACGACAAACCGTGCGAAAACCGTTCGTGAAGACCGTTCTAGCCACTTTTGGTAAGAAAAGAGTTGCATTTGAATTTTTCTTAACACCCAAGTCATCCCGTTTGCCCCAAAACTCATGTTTAGCTAGTTTCTAGTCCGTTCTTGGAGTTTTGGTTCCGGTACGACAAACCGTGCGAAAACCGTTTGTGAAGACAGTTCTATCCACTTTTGGTAAGAAAAGAGTTGCATTTGAATTTTTCTTAACACCCAAGTCATTTCGTTTGCCCCAAAACTCATGTTTAGCGTGTTTCTAGCCCGTTCCTTGAGTGTTGGTTCAAGTACGACAAACTGTGCGAAAACCGTTCGTGAAGACAGTTCTAGCCACTTTTGGTACGAAAAGAGTTGTATTTGAATTTTTCTTAACACCCAAGTCATCCCGTTTGCCCCAAAACTCATGTTTAGCGCGTTTCTAGTCCGTTCCTTGAGTTTTGGTTCCGTACGACAAACTGTGCGAAAACCGTTCGTGAAGACCGTTCTAGCCACTTTTGGTACGAAAAGAGTTGTATTTGAATTTTTCTTAACACCCAAGTCATCCCGTTTGCCCCAAAACTCATGTTTAGCTCGTTTCTAGTCCGTTCCGGAGTTTTGGTTCCGGTACGACAAACCGTGCGAAAACCGTTCGTGAAGACCGTTCTAGCCACTTTTGGTACGAAAAGAGTTGTATTTGAATTTTTCTTAACACCCAAGTCATCCCGTTTGCCCCAAAACTCATGTTTAGCTCGTTTCTAGTCCGTTCCTTGAGTTTTGGTTCCGACAACCGTAAAAACGACAACCGTGCGAAAACCGTTCGTGAAGACTATTCTAGCCACATTTGGTAAGAAAAGAGTTGCATTTGAATTTTTCTTAACACCCAAGTCATCCCGTTTGCCCCAAAACTCATGTTTAGCTAGTTTCTAGTCCGTTCTTGGAGTTTTGGTTCCGGTACGACAAACCGTGCGAAAACCGTTTGTGAAGACCGTTCTAGCCACTTTTGGTAAGGAAAGAGTTGTATTTGAATTTTTCTTAACACCTAAGTCATTTTGTTTGCCCCAAAACTCATGTTTAGCTAGTTTCTAGCCCGTTCCTTGAGTGTTGGTTCAAGTATGACAAACTGTGCGAAAACCGTTCGCGAAGACCGTTCTAGCCACTTTTGGTACGAAAAGAGTTGTATTTGAATTTTTCTTAACACCCAAGTCATCCTGTTTGCCCCAAAACTCATGTTTAGCTCGTTTCTAGTCCGTTCCTGGAGTTTTGGTTCCGATACGACAAACTGTGCGAAAACCGTTCGTGAAGACTATTCTAGCCACTTTTGGTACGAAAAGAGTTGTATTTGAATTTTTCTTAACACCCAAGTCATCCCGTTTGCCCCAAAACTCATGTTTAGCTCGTTTCTAGTCCGTTCCTCGAGTTTTGGTTCCGGTACGACAAACTGTGCGAAAACCGTTTGTGAAGACCGTTCTAGCCACTTTTGGTAAGAAAAGAGTTGCATTTGAATTTTTCTTAACACCCAAGTCATCCTGTTTGCCCCAAAACTCATGTTTAGCTAGTTTCTAGTCCGTTCCTTGAGTGTTGGTTCAAGTACGACAAACTGTGCGAAAACCGTTCGTGAAGACCGTTCTAGCCACTTTTGGTACGAAAAGAGTTGTATTTGAATTTTTCTTAACACCCAAGTCATCCCGTTTGCCCCAAAACTCATGTTTAGCTCGTTTCTAGTCCGTTCCTGGAGTTTTGGTTCCGGTACGACAAACCGTGCGAAAACCGTTCGTGAAGACCGTTCTAGCCACATTTGGTACGAAAAGAGTTGCATTTGAATTTTTCTTAACACCCAAGTCATCCCGTTTGCCCCAAAACTCATGTTTAGCTAGTTTCTAGTCCGTTCTTGGCGTTTTGGTTCCGGTACGACAAACCGTGCGAAAACCGTTTGTGAAGACAATTCTATCCACTTTTGGTAAGAAAAGAGTTGCATTTGAATTTTTCTTAACACCCAAGTCATCCCGTTTGCCCCAAAACTCATGTTTAGCTGCGTTTCTAGCCCGTTCCTTGAGTTTTGGTTCCAGTATGACAAACCATGCGAAAACCGTTCGTGAAGACCGTTCTAGCCACTTTTGGTACGAAAAGAGTTGTATTTGAATTTTTCTTAACACCCAAGTCATCCCGTTTGCCCCAAAACTCATGTTTAGCTCGTTTCTAGTCCGTTCCTGGAGTTTTGGTTCCGGTACGACAAACCGTGCGAAAACCGTTCGTGAAGACCGTTCTAGCCACTTTTGGTACGAAAAGAGTTGTATTTGAATTTTTCTTAACACCCAAGTCATCCCGTTTGCCCCAAAACTCATGTTTAGCTAGTTTCTAGTCCGTTCTTGGAGTTTTGGTTCCGGTATGACAAAACCGTGCAAAACCGTTCGTGAAGACAATTCTATCCACTTTTGGTAAGAAAAGAGTTGCATTTGAATTTTTCTTAACACCCAAGTCATCCCGTTTGCCCCAAAACTCATGTTTAGCTCGTTTCTATTCCGTTTGGTTCCTAGCCAAGACCGTTCCTTTTGGTAAGAAATAGTTTTTCTTAACACCCAAGTCATGGTTCAAAACTTATGTTTAGCTAGTTTCTAGTCCGTTCCCCAAAACTCAGTTTTGGTTCCGTTACGACAAACGTGCGAAAACCGTTCGTGAAGACCGCTTCTAGCCACTTTTGGTACGAAAAGAGTAGTATTTGAATTTTTCTTAACACCCAAGTCATCCCGTTTGCCCCAAAACTCATGTTTAGCTCGTTTCTAGTCCGTTCCTCGAGTTTTGGTTCCGTACGACAAACCGTGCGAAAACCGTTCGTGAAGACTATTCTAGCCACATTTGGTACGAAAAGAGTTGCATTTGAATTTTTCTTAACACCCAAGTCATCCCGTTTGCCCCAAAACTCATGTTTAGCTCGTTTCTAGTCCGTTCCTCGGAGTTTTGGTTCCGACGACAAACCGTGCGAAAACCGTTCGTGAAGACCGTTCTAGCCACTTTTGGTAAGAAAAGAGTTGTATTTGAATTTTTCTTAACACCCAAGTCATCCCGTTTGCCCCAAAACTCATGTTTAGCTTGTTTCTAGTCCGTTCCTGGAGTTTTGGTTCCGGTACGACAAACCGTGCGAAAACCGTTCGTGAAGACCGTTCTATCCACTTTTGGTACGAAAAGAGTTGTATTTGAATTTTTCTTAACACCCAAGTCATCCCGTTTGCCCCAAAACTCATGTTTAGCTCGTTTCTAGTCCGTTCCTCGAGTTTTGGTTCCGATACGACAAACTGTGCGAAAACCGTTCGTGAAGACTACTCTAGCCACATTTGGTACGAAAAGAGTTGCATTTGAATTTTTCTTAACACCCAAGTCATCCCGTTTGCCCCAAAACTCATGTTTAGCTCGTTTCTAGTCCGTTCCTGGAGTTTTGGTTCCGGTATGACAAACCGTGCGAAAACCGTTTGTGAAGACAGTTCTAGCCACTTTTGGTAAGAAAAGAGTTGTATTTGAATTTTTCTTAACACCCAAGTCATCCCGTTTGCCCCAAAACTCATGTTTAGCTAGTTTCTAGTCCGTTCCTGGAGTTTTGGTTCCGGTACGACAAACCGTGCGAAAACCGTTCGTGAAGACTGTTCTATCCACTTTTGGTACGAAAAGAGTAGTATTTGAATTTTTCTTAACACCCAAGTCATCCCATTTGCCCCAAAACTCATGTTTAGCTCGTTTCTAGTCCGTTCCTCGAGTTTTGGTTCCGGTACGACAAACTGTGCGAAAACCGTTCGTGAAGACTATTCTAGCCACTTTTGGTACGAAAAGAGTTGCATTTGAATTTTTCTTAACACCCAAGTCATCCCGTTTGCCCCAAAACTCATGTTTAGCTCGTTTCTAGTCCGTTCCTGGAGTTTTGATTCCAGTACGACAAACTGTGCGAAAACCGTTCGTGAAGACAGTTCTAGCCACTTTTGGTACGAAAAGAGTAGTATTTGAATTTTTCTTAACACCCAAGTCATCCCGTTTGCCCCAAAACTCATGTTTAGCTAGTTTCTAGTCCGTTCCTTGAGTTTTGGTTCAAGTACGACAAACCGTGCGAAAACCGTTCGTGAAGACCGTTCTAGCCACTTTTGGTACGAAAAGAGTTGCATTTGAATTTTTCTTAACACCCAAGTCATCCCGTTTGCCCCAAAACTCATGTTTAGCTCGTTTCTAGCCCGTTCCTTGAGTGTTGGTTCAAGTACGACAAACTGTGCGAAAACCGTTCGTGAAGACCGTTCTAGCCACTTTTGGTACGAAAAGAGTTGCATTTGAATTTTTCTTAACACCCAAGTCATCCCGTTTACCCCAAAACTCATGTTTAGCTCGTTTCTAGTCCGTTCCTGGAGTTTTGGTTCCGGTATGACAAACTGTGCAAAAACCGTTCGTGAAGACTGTTCTAGCCACTTTTGGTACGAAAAGTGTAGTATTTGAATTTTTCTTAACACCTAAGTCATTTCGTTTGCCCAAAATTCATGTTTAGCGCGTTTCAAGCCCGTTCCTGGAGTTTTGGTTCCGGTACGACAAACTGTGCGAAAACCGTTCGTGAAGACCGTTCTAGCCACTTTTGGTACGAAAAGAGTTGTATTAGAATTTTTCTTAACACCCAAGTCATCTTGTTTGCCTCAAAACTCATGTCTAGCTCGTTTCTAGTCCGTTCCTGGAGTTTTGGTTCCGGTACGACAAACTGTGCGAAAACCGTTCGTGAAGACCGTTCTCGCCACTTTAGGTAAGAAAAGAGTTGTATTTGAATTTTTCTTAACACCCAAGTCATCCCGTTTGCCCCAAAACTCATGTTTAGCTTGTTTCTAGTCCGTTCCTGGAGTTTTGGTTCCGGTACGACAAACCGTGCGAAAACCGTTCGTGAAGACTGTTCTATCCACTTTTGGTATGAAAAGAGTAGTATTTGAATTTTTCTTAACACCCAAGTCATCCCGTTTGCCCCAAAACTCATGTTTAGCTCGTTTCTAGTCCGTTCCTCGAGTTTTGGTTCCGGTACGACAAATTGTGCGAAAACCGTTCGTCAAGACTATTCTAGCCACATTTGGTACGAAAAGAGTTGCATTTGAATTTTTCTTAACACCCAAGTCATCCCGTTTGCCCCAAAACTCATGTTTAGCTAGTTTCTAGTCCGTTCTGGAGTTTTGGTTCCGGTACGACAAACCGTGCGAAAACCGTTCGTGAAGACAGTTCTATCCACTTTTGGTAAGAAAAGAGTTGTATTTGAATTTTTCTTAACACCCAAGTCATCCGTTTGCCCCAAAACTCATGTTTAGCTCGTTTCTAGTCCGTTCCTGGAGTTTTGGTTCCAGTATGACAAACTGTGCGAAAACCGTTCGTGAAGACTGTTCTAGCCACTTTTGGTACGAAAAGAGTAGTATTTGAATTTTTCTTAACACCCAAGTCATCATGTTTGCCCCAAAACTCATGTTTAGCTCGTTTCTAGTCCGTTCCTGGAGTTTTGATTCCAGTACGACAAACTGTGCGAAAACCGTTCGTGAAGACCGTTCTAGCCACTTTTGGTACGAAAAGAGTTGTATTTGAATTTTTCTTAACACCCAAGTCATCCCGTTTGCCCCAAAACTCATGTTTAGCTCGTTTCTAGTCCGTTCCTAGAGTTTTGGTTCCGGTACGACAAACCGTGCGAAAACCGTTTGTGAAGACCGTTCTAGCCACTTTTGGTAAGAAAAGAGTTGTATTTGAATTTTTCTTAACACCCAAGTCATCCCGTTTGCCCCAAAACTCATGTTTAGCTCGTTTCTAGCCCGTTCCTTGAGTTTTGGTTCAAGTACGACAAACTGTGCGAAAACCGTTCGTGAAGACCGTTCTAGCCACTTTTGGTAAGAAAAGAGTTGTATTTGAATTTTTCTTAACACCCAAGTCATCCCGTTTGCCCCAAAACTCATGTTTAGCTAGTTTCTAGTCCGTTCCTGGAGTTTTGGTTCCGGTACGACAAACCGTGCGAAAACCGTTTGTGAAGACCGTTCTATCCACTTTTGGTAAGAAAAGAGTTGCATTTGAATTTTTCTTAACACCCAAGTCATCCCGTTTGCCCCAAAACTCATGTTTAGCTCGTTTCTAGTCCGTTCCTAGAGTTTTGGTTCCGGTACGACAAACTGTGCGAAAACCGTTCGTGAAGACCGTTCTAGCCACTTTTGGTACGAAAAGAGTTGCATTTGAATTTTTCTTAACACCCAAGTCATCCCGTTTGCCCCAAAACTCATGTTTAGCTCGTTTCTAGTCCGTTCCTGGAGTTTTGGTTCCGGTACGACAAACTGTGCGAAAACCGTTCGTGAAGACCGTTCTAGCCACTTTTGGTACGAAAAGAGTTGCATTTGAATTTTTCTTAACACCCAAGTCATCCCGTTTGCCCCAAAACTCATGTTTAGCTCGTTTCTAGTCCGTTCCTGGAGTTTTGGTTCCGTTACGACAAACCGTGCGAAAACCGTTCGTGAAGACCGTTCTAGCCACTTTTGGTACGAAAAGAGTTGTATTTGAATTTTTCTTAACACCCAAGTCATCCCGTTTGCCCCAAAACTCATGTTTAGCTAGTTTCTAGTCCGTTCCTGGAGTTTTGGTTCCGGTACGACAAACCGTGCAAAAACCGTTCGTGAAGACCGTTCTAGCCACTTTTGGTACGAAAAGAGTTGTATTTGAATTTTTCTTAACACCCAAGTCATCCCGTTTGCCCCAAAACTCATGTTTAGCTCGTTTCTAGTCCGTTCCCGGAGTTTTGGTTCCGTTACGACAAACCGTGCGAAAACCGTTCGTGAAGACCGTTCTAGCCACTTTTGGTACGAAAAGAGTTGTATTTGAATTTTTCTTAACACCCAAGTCATCCCGTTTGCCCCAAAACTCATGTTTAGCTAGTTTCTAGTCCGTTCCTGGAGTTTTGGTTCCGGTATGACAAACCGTGCGAAAACCGTTCGTGAAGACCGTTCTATCCACTTTTGGTACGAAAAGAGTTGTATTTGAATTTTTCTTAACACCCAAGTCATCCCGTTTGCCCCAAAACTCATGTTTAGCTAGTTTCTAGTCCGTTCCTGGAGTTTTGGTTCCGGTACGACAAACCGTGCGAAAACCGTTCGTGAAGACTATTCTAGCCACTTTTGGTACGAAAAGAGTTGCATTTGAATTTTTCTTAACACCCAAGTCATCCCGTTTGCCCCAAAACTCATGTTTAGCTCGTTTCTAGTCCGTTCCTCGAGTTTTGGTTCCGGTACGACAAACTGTGCGAAAACCGTTCGTGAAGACTATTCTAGCCACTTTTGGTACGAAAAGAGTTGCATTTGAATTTTTCTTAACACCCAAGTCATCCCGTTTGCCCCAAAACTCATGTTTAGCGCGTTTCTAGTCCGTTCCTTGGAGTTTTGGTTCCGGACGACAACCGTGCGAAAACCGTTCGTGAAGACCGTTCTAGCCACTTTTGGTAAGAAAAGAGTTGTATTTGAATTTTTCTTAACACCCAAGTCATCCCGTTTGCCCCAAAACTCATGTTTAGCTCGTTTCTAGTCCGTTCCTCGGAGTTTTGGTTCCGGTATACGACAAACTGTGCGAAAACCGTTCGTGAAGACCGTTCTAGCCACTTTTGGTACGAAAAGAGTTGTATTTGAATTTTTCTTAACACCCAAGTCATCCCGTTTGCCCCAAAACTCATGTTTAGCTCGTTTCTAGTCCGTTCCTCGAGTTTTGGTTCCGGTACGACAAACTGTGCGAAAACCGTTCGTGAAGACTATTCTAGCCACTTTTGGTACGAAAAGAGTTGCATTTGAATTTTTCTTAACACCCAAGTCATCCCGTTTGCCCCAAAACTCATGTTTAGCTCGTTTCTAGTCCGTTCCTGGAGTTTTGGTTCCGGTACGACAAACTGTGCGAAAACCGTTCGTGAAGACTGTTCTAGCCACTTTTGGTACGAAAAGAGTTGTATTTGAATTTTTCTTAACACCCAAGTCATCCCGTTTGCCCCAAAACTCATGTTTAGCTAGTTTCTAGTCCGTTCCTGGAGTTTTGGTTCCGGTACGACAAACCGTGCGAAAACCGTTCGTGAAGACAGTTCTATCCACTTTTGGTAAGAAAAGAGTTGCATTTGAATTTTTCTTAACACCCAAGTCATTTCGTTTGCCCCAAAACTCATGTTTAGCTCGTTTCTAGTCCGTTCCTTGAGTGTTGGTTCAAGTACGACAAACCGTGCGAAAACCGTTCGTGAAGACCGTTCTAGCCACTTTTGGTACGAAAAGAGTTGTATTTGAATTTTTCTTAACACCCAAGTCATCTTGTTTGCCCCAAAACTCATGTTTAGCTAGTTTCTAGTCCGTTCCTGGAGTTTTGGTTCCGGTACGACAACCGTGCGAAAACCGTTCGTGAAGACCGTTCTAGCCACTTTTGGTAAGAAAAGAGTTGTATTTGAATTTTTCTTAACACCCAAGTCATCCCGTTTGCCCCAAAACTCATGTTTAGCTAGTTTCTAGTCCGTTCCTCGGAGTTTTGGTTCTGGTACGACAAACCGTGCGAAAACCGTTCGTGAAGACCATTCTATCCACTTTTGGTACGAAAAGAGTTGTATTTGAATTTTTCTTAACACCCAAGTCATCCCGTTTGCCCCAAAACTCATGTTTAGCTCGTTTCTAGTCCGTTCCTGGAGTTTTGGTTCCGGTACGACAAACTGTGCGAAAACCGTTCGTGAAGACAGTTTTAGCCACATTTGGTACGAAAAGAGTTGCATTTGAATTTTTCTTAACACCCAAGTCATCCCGTTTGCCCCAAAACTCATGTTTAGCTCGTTTCTAGTCCGTTCCTGGAGTTTTGATTCCGGTACGACAAACCGTGCGAAAACCGTTCGTGAAGACAGTTCTAGCCACTTTTGGTACGAAAAGAGTAGTATTTGAATTTTTCTTAACACCCAAGTCATCCCGTTTGCCCCAAAACTCATGTTTAGCTAGTTTCTAGTCCGTTCCTGGAGTTTTGGTTCCGGTACGACAAACCGTGCGAAAACCGTTCGTGAAGACCGTTCTAGCCACTTTTGGTACGAAAAGAGTTGCATTTGAATTTTTCTTAACACCCAAGTCATCCCGTTTGCCCCAAAACTCATGTTTAGCTCGTTTCTAGTCCGTTCCTGGAGTTTTGGTTTAGGTACGACAAACCGTGCGAAAACCGTTCGTGAAGACCGTTCTAGCCACTTTTGGTACGAAAAGAGTTGTATTTGAATTTTTCTTAACACCCAAGTCATCCCGTTTGCCCCAAAACTCATGTTTAGCTCGTTTCTAGTCCGTTCCTGGAGTTTTGGTTCCGGTACGACAAACTGTGCGAAAACCGTTCGTGAAGACTATTCTAGCCACATTTGGTAAGAAAAGAGTTGCATTTGAATTTTTCTTAACACCCAAGTCATCCCGTTTGCCCCAAAACTCATGTTTAGCTAGTTTCTAGTCCGTTCTTGGAGTTTTGGTTCCGGTACGACAAACCGTGCGAAAACCGTTCGTGAAGACTATTCTAGCCACATTTGGTAAGAAAAGAGTTGCATTTGAATTTTTCTTAACACCCAAGTCATCCCGTTTGCCCCAAAACTCATGTTTAGCTCGTTTCTAGCCCGTTCCTTGAGTTTTGGTTCCGTTACGACAAACCGTGCGAAAACCGTTCGTGAAGACCGTTCTAGCCACTTTTGGTACGAAAAGAGTTGTATTTGAATTTTTCTTAACACCCAAGTCATCCCGTTTGCCCCAAAACTCATGTTTAGCTCGTTTCTAGTCCGTTCCTGAAGTTTTGGTTCCGGTACGACAAACTGTGCGAAAACCGTTCGTGAAGACAGTTCTAGCCACTTTTGGTAAGAAAAGAGTTGCATTTGAATTTTTCTTAACACCCAAGTCATTTCGTTTGCCCCAAAACTCATGTTTAGCGCGTTTCTAGCCCGTTCCTTTAGTGTTGGTTCAAGTACGACAAACTGTGCGAAGACCGGTCGTGAAGACTGTTCTAGCCACTTTTGGTACAAAAAGAGTTGTATTTGAATTTTTCTTAACACCCAAGTCATCCTGTTTGCCCCAAAACTCATGTTTAGCTCGTTTCTAGTCCGTTCCTGGAGTTTTGGTTCCGGTACGACAAACCGTGCGAAAACCGTTCGTGAAGACCGTTCTAGCCACTTTTGGTACGAAAAGAGTTGTATTTGAATTTTTCTTAACACCCAAGTCATCACGTTTGCCCCAAAACTCATGTTTAGCTCGTTTCTAGTCCGTTCCTGGAGTTTTGGTTCCGGTATGACAAACTGTGCGAAAACCATTCGTGAAGACCGTTCTACCCACTTTTGGCACGAAAAGAGTTGTATTTGAATTTTTCTTAACACCTAAGTAATCCCGTTTGCCCCAAAACTCATGTTTAGCTCGTTTCTAGTCCGTTCCTGAAGTTTTGGTTCCGGTACGACAAACTGTGCGAAAACCGTTCGTGAAGACCGTTCTAGCCACTTTTGGTACGAAAAGAGTTGTATTTGAATTTTTCTTAACACCCAAGTCATCCCGTTTGCCCCAAAACTCATGTTTAGCTTGTTTCTAGTCCGTTCCTGGAGTTTTGGTTCCGGTACGACAAACCGTGCGAAAACCGTTCGTGAAGACTGTTCTATCCACTTTTGGTACGAAAAGAGTAGTATTTGAATTTTTCTTAACACCCAAGTCATCCCGTTTGCCCCAAAACTCATGTTTAGCTCGTTTCTAGTCCGTTCCTCGAGTTTTGGTTCCGGTACGACAAACTGTGCGAAAACCGTTCGTGAAGACTATTCTAGCCACATTTGGTACGAAAAGAGTTGCATTTGAATTTTTCTTAACACCCAAGTCATCCCGTTTGCCCCAAAACTCATGTTTAGCTCATTTCTAGTCCGTTCCTGGAGTTTTGATTCCAGTACGACAAACTGTGCGAAAACCGTTCGTGAAGACTGTTCTAGCCACTTTTGGTACGAAAAGAGTTGTATTTGAATTTTTCTTAACACCCAAGTCATCATGCTTGCCCCAAAACTCATGTTTAGCTAGTTTCTAGTCCGTTCCTGGAGTTTTGGTTCCGGAACAACAAACCGTGCGAAAACTGTTCGTGAAGACTGTTCTATCCACTTTTGGTACGAAAAGAGTTGTATTTGAATTTTTCTTAACACCCAAGTCATCCCATTTGCCCCAAAACTCATGTTTAGCTCGTTTCTAGTCCGTTCCTGGAGTTTTGGTTCCGTTACGACAAACCGTGCGAAAACCGTTCGTGAAGACAGTTCTAGCCACTTTTGGTACGAAAAGAGTTGTATTTGAATTTTTCTTAACACCCAAGTCATCCCGTTTGCCCCAAAACTCATGTTTAGCTCGTTTCTAGTCCGTTCCTGGAGTTTTGGTTCCGGTACGACAAACTGTGCGAAAACCGTTCGTGAAGACCGTTCTAGCCACTTTTGGTAAGAAAAGAGTTGTATTTGAATTTTTCTTAACACCCAAGTCATCCCGTTTGCCCCAAAACTCATGTTTAGCTAGTTTCTAGTCCGTTCCTGGAGTTTTGGTTCCGGTACGACAAACCGTGCCAAACCGTTTGTGAAGACAATTCTATCCACTTTTGGTAAGAAAAGAGTTGCATTTGAATTTTTCTTAACACCCAAGTCATCCCGTTTGCCCCAAAACTCATGTTTAGCTCGTTTCTAGCCCGTTCCTTGAGTTTTGGTTCCGGTACGACAAACTATGCGAAAACCGTTCGTGAAGACCATTCTAGCCACTTTTGGTACGAAAAGAGTTGCATTTGAATTTTTCTTAACACCCAAGTCATCCCGTTTGCCCCAAAACTCATGTTTAGCTAGTTTCTAGTCCGTTCCTGGAGTTTTGGTTCCGGCACGACAAACCGTGCGAAAACCGTTTGTGAAGACAGTTCTATCCACTTTTGGTAAGAAAAGAGTTGCATTTGAATTTTTCTTAACACCCAAGTCATCCCGTTTGCCCCAAAACTCATGTTTAGCGTGTTTCTAGCCCGTTCCTTGAGTGTTGGTTCAAGTACGACAAACTGTGCGAAAACCGTTCGTGAAGACCGTTCTAGCCACTTTTGGTACGAAAAGAGTTGTATTTGAATTTTTCTTAACACCCAAGTCATCCCGTTTGCCCAAAACTCATGTTTAGCTCGTTTCTAGTCCGTTCCTGGAGTTTTGGTTCCGGTACGACAAACCGTGCGAAAACCGTTTGTGAAGACTTTTCTAGCCAGTTTCGGTATGAAAAGAGTGGTATTTGAATTTTTCTTAACACCCAAGTCATCCCGTTCACCCCAAAACTCATGTTTAGCTCGTTTCTAGTCCGTTCCTGGAGTTTTGGTTCCGGTACGACAAACTGTGCGAAAACCGTACGAAAAGAGTTGCATTTGAATTTTTTTTAACACCCAAGTCATCCCGTTTGACCCAAAACTCATGTTTAGCTTGTTTCTAGTCCGTTCCCGGAGTTTTGGTTCCGCTACGACAAACCGTGCGAAAACCGTTTGTGAAGACCGTTCTATCCACTTTTGGTAAGAAAAGAGTTGCATTTGAATTTTTCTTAACACCCAAGTCATCCCGTTTGCCCCAAAACTCATGTTTAGCCCCCGTTCGGAAAACTCATGTTTAGCGTTTGCCCCAAAACTCATGTTTAGCGCGTTTTCTAGTTCCTTTAGTTTTGGTTCAAGTACGACAAACTGTGCGAAAACCGTTCGTGAAGACTGTTCTAGCCACTTTTGGTACAAAAAGAGTTGTATTTGAATTTTTCTTAACACCCAAGTCATCCCGTTTGCCCCAAAACTCATGTTTAGCTCGTTTCTAGTCCGTTCCTGGAGTTTTGGTTCCAATACGACAAACCGTGCGAAAACCGTTCGTGAAGACAGTTCTAGCCACTTTTGGTACGAAAAGAGTTGCATTTGAATTTTTCTTAACACCCAAGTCATCCCGTTTGCCCCAAAACTCATGTTTAGCTCGTTTCTAGTCCGTTCCTGGAGTTTTGGTTCCAGTATGACAAACTGTGCGAAAACCGTTCGTGAAGACTATTCTAGCCACTTTTGGTACAAAAAGAGTTGCATTTGAATTTTTCTTAACACCCAAGTCATCCCGTTTGCCCCAAAACTCATGTTTAGCTCGTTTCTAGTCCGTTCCTGGAGTTTTGGTTCAAGTACGACAAACTGTGCGAAAACCGTTCGTGAAGACTGTTCTAGCCACTTTTGGTACGAAAAGAGTTGCATTTGAATTTTTCTTAACACCTAAGTCATTTCGTTTGCCCCAAAACTCATGTTTAGCGCGTTTCTAGCCCGTTCCTTGAGTGTTGGTTCAAGTATGACAAACTGTGCGTAAACCGTTCGTGAAGACCGTTCTAGCCACTTTTGGTACAAAAAGAGTTGTATTTGAATTTTTCTTAACACCCAAGTCATCCCGTTTGCCCCAAAACTCATGTTTAGCTCATTTCTAGTCCGTTCCTGGAGTTTTGGTTCCGGTACGACAAACTGTGCGAAAACCGTTCGTGAAGACCGTTCTAGCCACTTTTGGTACGAAAAGAGTTGTATTTGAATTTTTCTTAACACCCAAGTCATCCCGTTTGCCCCAAAACTCATGTTTAGCTCGTTTCTAGTCCGTTCCTGGAGTTTTGGTTTCAATACGACAAACTGTGCGAAAACCGTTCGTGAAGACTGTTCTAGCCACTTTTGGTACGAAAAGAGTTGCATTTGAATTTTTCTTAACACCTAAGTCATTTCGTTTGCCCCAAAACTCATGTTTAGCGCGTTTCTAGCCCGTTCCTTGAGTGTTGGTTCAAGTATGACAAACTGTGCGTAAACCGTTCGTGAAGACCGTTCTAGCCACTTTTGGTACAAAAAGAGTTGTATTTGAATTTTTCTTAACACCCAAGTCATCCTGTTTGCCCCAAAACTCATGTTTAGCTCATTTCTAGTCCGTTCCTGGAGTTTTGGTTCCGGTACGACAAACTGTGCGAAAACCGTTCGTGAAGACTATTCTAGCCACTTTTGGTACGAAAAGAGTTGCATTTGAATTTTTCTTAACACCCAAGTCATCCCGTTTGCCCCAAAACTCATGTTTAGCTCATTTCTAGTCCGTTCCTGAGTTTTGGTTCCAGTACGACAAACCGTGCGAAAACCGTTTGTGAAGACCGTTCTAGCCACTTTTGGTACGAAAAGAGTTGTATTTGAATTTTTCTTAACACCCAAGTCATCCCGTTTGCCCCAAAACTCATGTTTAGCTAGTTTCTAGTCCGTTCCTCGGAGTTTTGGTTCCGATACAACAAACCGTGCGAAAACCGTTTCGTGAAGACCGTTCTAGCCACTTTTGGTACGAAAAGAGTTGTATTTGAATTTTTCTTAACACCCAAGTCATCCCGTTTGCCCCAAAACTCATGTTTAGCTCGTTTCTAGTCCGTTCCTAGAGTTTTGGTTCCGGTACGACAAACCGTGCGAAAACCGTTCGTGAAGACTATTCTAGCCACTTTTGGTAAGAAAAGAGTTGCATTTGAATTTTTCTTAACACCCAAGTCATCCCGTTTGCCCCAAAACTCATGTTTAGCTCGTTTCTAGTCCGTTCCTTGAGTGTTGGTTCAAGTACGACAAACAGTGCGAAAACCGTTCGTGAAGACAATTCTAGCCACTTTTGGTACGAAAAGAGTTGTATTTGAATTTTTCTTAACACCCAAGTCATCCCGTTTGCCCCAAAACTCATGTTTAGCTAGTTTCTAGTCCGTTCCTGGAGTTTTGGTTCAAGTACGACAAACTGTGCGAAAACCGTTCGTGAAGACCGTTCTAGCCACTTTTGGTACGAAAAGAGTTGTATTTGAATTTTTCTTAACACCCAAGTCATTTTGTTTGCCCCAAAACTCATGTTTAGCGCGTTTCTAGCCCGTTCCTTGAGTGTTGGTTCAAGTATGACAAACTGTGCGAAAACCGTTCGTGAAGACCGTTCTAGCCACTTTTGGTACGAAAAGAGTTGTATTTGAATTTTTCTTAACACCCAAGTCATCCCGTTTGCCCCAAAACTCATGTTTAGCTCATTTCTAGTCCGTTCCTGGAGTTTTGGTTCCGATACGACAAACTGTGCGAAAACCCGTTCGTGAAGACCGTTCTAGCCACTTTTGGTACGAAAAGAGTTGTATTTGAATTTTTCTTAACACCCAAGTCATCCCGTTTGCCCCAAAACTCATGTTTAGCTCGTTTCTAGTCCGTTCCTGGAGTTTTGGTTCCGGTACGACAAACTGTGCGAAAACCGTTCGTGAAGACTATTCTAGCCACTTTTGGTACGAAAAGAGTTGTATTTGAATTTTTCTTAACACCCAAGTCATCCCGTTTGCCCCAAAACTCATGTTTAGCTCGTTTCTAGTCCGTTCCTTGAGTGTTGGTTCCTACGACAAACCGTGCGAAAACCGTTCGTGAAGACCGTTCTAGCCACTTTTGGTAAGAAAAGAGTTGTATTTGAATTTTTCTTAACACCCAAGTCATCCCGTTTGCCCCAAAACTCATGTTTAGCTCGTTTCTAGTCCGTTCCGGAGTTTTGGTTCCGGTACGACAAACCGTGCGAAAAACCGTTCGTGAAGACTATTCTAGCCACTTTTGGTAAGAAAAGAGTTGCATTTGAATTTTTCTTAACACCCAAGTCATCCCGTTTGCCCCAAAACTCATGTTTAGCTAGTTTCTAGTCCGTTCCTGGAGTTTTGGTTCCGGCACGACAAACTGTGCGAAAACCGTTCATGAAGACTATTCTAGCCACTTTTGGTACGAAAAGAGTTGCATTTGAATTTTTCTTAACACCCAAGTCATCCCGTTTGCCCCAAAACTCATGTTTAGCTCGTTTCTAGTCCGTTCCTGGAGTTTTGGTTCCGTATGACAAACCGTGCGAAAACCGCTCGTGAAGACTATTCTAGCCACTTTTGGTACGAAAAGAGTTGTATTTGAATTTTTCTTAACACCCAAGTCATCCCGTTTGCCCCAAAACTCATGTTTAGCTCGTTTCTAGTCCGTTCCTTTTGAGTTTTGGTTCCGTTCACGACAAACCGTGCGAAAACCGCTCGTGAAGACCGTTCTAGCCACTTTTGGTACGAAAAGAGTTGTATTTGAATTTTTCTTAACACCCAAGTCATCCCCTTTGCCCCAAAACTCATGTTTAGCTCGTTTCTAGTCCGTTCCTGGAGTTTTGGTTCCGGTACGACAAACTGTGCGAAAACCGTTCGTGAAGACTATTCTAGCCACTTTTGGTACGAAAAGAGTTGCATTTGAATTTTTCTTAACACCCAAGTCATCCCGTTTGCCCCAAAACTCATGTTTAGCTCGTTTCTAGTCCGTTCTGGAGTTTTGGTTCCGCAGTACGACAAACCGTGCGAAAACCGTTCGTGAAGACTATTCTAGCCACTTTTGGTACGAAAAGAGTTGTATTTGAATTTTTCTTAACACCCAAGTCATCCCGTTTGCCCCAAAACTCATGTTTAGCTAGTTTCTAGTCCGTTCCTCGGAGTTTTGGTTCCGTACGACAAACCGTGCGAAAACCGTTCGTGAAGACCGTTCTATCCACTTTTGGTACGAAAAGAGTTGTATTTGAATTTTTCTTAACACCCAAGTCATCCCGTTTGCCCCAAAACTCATGTTTAGCTCGTTTCTAGTCCGTTCCTTGAGTTTTGGTTCCATGACAACCGTGCGAAAACCGTTCGTGAAGACTATTCTAGCCACTTTTGGTACGAAAAGAGTTGTATTTGAATTTTTCTTAACACCCAAGTCATCCCGTTTGCCCCAAAACTCATGTTTAGCTCGTTTCTAGTCCGTTCCTGGTGTTTTGGTTCCAGTACGACAAACTGTGCAAAAACCATTCGTGAAGACCGTTCTAGCCACTTTTGGTACAAAAAGAGTTGTATTTGAATTTTTCTTAACACCCAAGTCATCCCGTTTGCCCCAAAACTCATGTTTAGCTCGTTTCTAGTCCGTTCCTGGAGTTTTGGTTCCGTATGACAAACTGTGCGAAAACCGTTCGTGAAGACCGTTCTAGCCACTTTTGGTACGAAAAGAGTTGTATTTGAATTTTTCTTAACACCCAAGTCATCCCGTTTGCCCCAAAACTCATGTTTAGCTCATTTCTAGTCCGTTCCTGGGGTTTTGGTTCCGCATACGACAAACCGTGCGAAAACCGTTCGTGAAGACTAGCTCTAGCCACTTTTGGTAAGAAAAGAGTTGCATTTGAATTTTTCTTAACACCCAAGTCATTTCGTTTGCCCCAAAACTCATGTTTAGCTCGTTTCTAGTCCGTTCCTTGAGTTTTGGTTCAAGTACGACAAACCGTGCGAAAACCGTTCGTGAAGACCGTTCTAGCCACTTTTGGTAAGAAAAGAGTTGTATTTGAATTTTTCTTAACACCCAAGTCATCCCGTTTGCCCCAAAACTCATGTTTAGCTCGTTTCTAGTCCGTTCCTAGGAGTTTTGGTTCCGGTACGACAAACCGTGCGAAAACCGTTCGTGAAGACAGTTCTATCCACTTTTGGTACGAAAAGAGTTGCATTTGAATTTTTCTTAACACCCAAGTCATCCCGTTTGCCCCAAAACTCATGTTTAGCTCGTTTCTAGTCCGTTCCTGGAGTTTTGGTTCCGGTACGACAAACCGTGCGAAAACCGTTCGTGAAGACCGTTCTAGCCACTTTTGGTACGAAAAGAGTTGTATTTGAATTTTTCTTAACACCCAAGTCATCCCGTTTGCCCCAAAACTCATGTTTAGCTCGTTTCTAGTCCGTTCTCGGAGTTTTGATTCCGACGACAAACCGTGCGAAAACCGTTTGTGAAGACTATTCTAGCCACTTTTGGTAAGAAAAGAGTTGTATTTGAATTTTTCTTAACACCCAAGTCATCCCGTTTGCCCCAAAACTCATGTTTAGCTAGTTTCTAGTCCGTTCTGGAGTTTTGGTTCCGGACGACAAACCGTGCGAAAACCGTTCGTGAAGACAATTCTATCCACTTTTGGTAAGAAAAGAGTTGCATTTGAATTTTTCTTAACACCCAAGTCATCCCGTTTGCCCCAAAACTCATGTTTAGCTCGTTTCTAGTCCGTTCCTGGAGTTTTGGTTCCGTACGACAAACTGTGCGAAAACCGTTCGTGAAGACTGTTCTAGCCACTTTTGGTACGAAAAGAGTTGTATTTGAATTTTTCTTAACACCCAAGTCATCCCGTTTGCCCCAAAACTCATGTTTAGCTCGTTTCTAGTCCGTTCCTGGAGTTTTGGTTCCGGTGTGACAAACTGTGCGAAAACCGTTCGTGAAGACCATTCTAGCCACTTTTGGTACGAAAAGAGTTGCATTTGAATACTTCTTAACACCCAAGTCATCCCGTTTGCCCCAAAACTCATGTTTAGCTCGTTTCTAGTCCGTTCGGAGTTTTGGTTCCGGTATGACAAACTGTGCGAAAACCGTTCGTGAAGACCGTTCTAGCCACTTTTGGTACGAAAAGAGTTGTATTTGAATTTTTCTTAACACCCAAGTCATCCCGTTTGCCCCAAAACTCATGTTTAGCTCGTTTCTAGTCCGTTCCTGGAGTTTTGGTTCCAATACGACAAACCGTGCGAAAACCGTTCGTGAAGACTGTTCTAGCCACTTTTGGTAAGAAAAGAGTTGTATTTGAATTTTTCTTAACACCCAAGTCATCCCGTTTGCCCCAAAACTCATGTTTAGCTCGTTTCTAGTCCGTTCCTAGAGTTTTGGTTCCGATACGACAAACTGTGCGAAAACCGTTCGTGAAGACCGTTCTAGCCACTTTTGGTACAAAAAGAGTTGCATTTGAATTTTTCTTAACACCCAAGTCATCCCGTTTGCCCCAAAACTCATGTTTAGCTCGTTTCTAGTCCGTTCCTTGAGTTTTGGTTCCGGTACGACAAATTGTGCGAAAACAGTTCGTGAAGACTGTTATAGCCACTTTTGGTACGAAAAGAGTCCCTGTTTCTAGCTGCTGCTGATGCTTCCTCCTCCCTTCCTCTTCCGTTCGAGGCTGGATCCACATTTCCATCCAGTGCTGGTGATGGTTGTTGTACTCCAGCTTATTTATTGCGGTGCAGTGTATAGTGATATTACGTACTAGCAAATGACTATCTATACACTCTTTTTCTCCATGCCCTGCCAAAATTTGGAAAATTAAATTTGTACCGAAAAGGTTTTAGTGTAAACTAAGCTAAGGCCAGCCATGTACGTGCACTTTCCGGTTGCAAATAATACAAGTTGCAATATGTATGGAGTCTTCTCAAACGCTAGCTACAGATTCATGGTGTATTTGGTTCCATCTACTAAAGTGAAGTGAACTAAAATATTGTCACCTTTTAGTACCTCTTGAGGGATTAGTGAAACTAAAGTGCTTTTAGTAAAGTTTAGTCCACTTCATTTTAGGAGGTCGGAACCAAACAAGCCCTCGGTATGGTTGAGGTGTTTCTATATAGTTGCTCTGTTGAGGCATTGGTATTGGTTCCTAAATACAACCTGAAGTGGACTTCTTTGAAATCATATAAAAAATGGCTAAGTTGTACTATATGTTAAGATAAGATGAAGAGAAATGCTAACCAACACCCATGTATTTT
Source organism: Themeda triandra (assembly GCA_018135685.1). Classification (NCBI taxonomy): domain Eukaryota; kingdom Viridiplantae; phylum Streptophyta; class Magnoliopsida; order Poales; family Poaceae; genus Themeda; species Themeda triandra. Next base: position 32,358 of record JAENPR010001966.1, on the reverse strand, counting down.
AGAGGAAGAAAACACACGTTTTTCTTTGCCGACACGTGGAGCACACCTGATGAATGTCTTCCTCCCGACGTGCATCTTTTCCCAGCCGCCATGTCGCCTCCCTCCCTCCCCCGATGCGCCTGCCTGCCTCCCTCCCCCGACGTGGGCGAGGTGCTACACTGCAGCGAGCTCGGACCGAAGATGAGGGGCCTCCCTTCCTCCCTCCCTGGACGTCAGCGAGCGCTACACCGCGACGGCGATCGACGTATGCCTCCCCATGCCCGTGCCTCTGCGCGCCCGTGCCAACCATGGTGTCCGGCCATGGTAGCGACGGCAGATCCGCCGGCGACAGCCGGATGTCTTTGGAGGTGGCGACCTCTCCTCCTCCTCCTCTCCCCTCTCTCCCCTTCATTGTGATTGTTATTGTCCTTTCATAGGAAAAAGTGTTTAGATCGTGATCTGTGATTGTGATATGTGATCTGTTCTTGTGATTGTCTGGAGGAGAAGAAGGGTAGAGAAAGAAGGTTGGAGCAAGGCGAAGAAGGCTGCTGTTAGATCTTCATCCCATGGCTAAAAAAATTCATGTGTAACCCCTAGAAATACATGAGTACGGAGTATGGAGTACTAAGTAGACATGTTCTTATATGAATAAATAATGAAAATAAAAACAAAAGGACGTGTGGATGTTTGGTTTTGAGAATTCGGTCAACATTCACCTTCTCGCTTCACATTTTCAATCTTTGGTTTAGGAAACAGATCGAATTGACCCTCATTTGGCAGATGGTTAACATTTTTGTTGCGAAGAAAATAGAATGAATTCACCTTCACAGGTAGGTGGCTAATGTTTCCATCCGAAGCGGACAGTTAACTTAATAATCAGAAATAGAGTACTTACATACGGCCAGTATTCTTAGAGAGCACACCATTCGACTCCATCTGTGTAGAGCTGTTATAGTCAGACTAAATATCCTGCGTATGTGTACAAGTGGAAGGAAAGATTGCATACATGCGTGCTGAATCAAATTTGATTCATTTTCAAGAGAAGAAGTAAAAGAAACAAACAAATGCCAACAACTACCGATTGTCTTCGGTTGGACTTTGGTTAGGTGGACACCGATGTCCAAGTAAAAGCTAATAATACGGCTGCCCAGCTGGCAAAGTCAGGGGTTTTGTATGAACACACCGCTCTTACAATAATCTAGCTAAAACACAGGAGCTAAACTAGCTCTAGTACTATAGTAGCTAGCTAGTAGAGGAGTACTTCCTCCGTTTCAAAAATATCTGCCAATTACGTTTCTCAAGAAACAACTTTCACGAAATATATATTAAAAAAATACTAATATTTATGATACATAATTAGTATCATTCGATAGATCTTTAAATCTAGTTTTTAAAAAATTATTTAAAGATACAAATATTGCATATATTTCATACATATCAAGTTAAACTCGTGGCATGGAAATAAAAAACAAGGGAGTAGCATGCAACGCCTAGTCATTTAGTACTAGTTTATTTAATTATTAGTTCTTGTCCTGCATGACTAACGACTCAGTCAAAACTAATAATAAGGAGACTAACCTCAATATATAGTTAAAAATGGTATAACAGTGTTCTTCAAAGCTAAAAACACACACATGACCACTGGCGGACGCAGTAAGGGGCATGGGTGTACAAATGTACACCCAATAATTTTGAGAAAAAAAATTACAGCTACTATGCATTACATGTATAATACATATAAGTAGACCAAATACTATATGTTTTATCCAAATAAGAGTTAAAAAGCCATGTTTTTTTGTTCCTCGCGTCCACGATCTAGCGCTTTTTGCTTTGGAATTGATGGATATTTAGCTTTACATATATACTACAATGGTCGATTCGAAGAGTATGTACACCCAATTTTCATTTCTGTCCGCCACCGCACATGACACAACTAAAAACACATATATATAGTTTGTCCCTGCCATTATAGATCAAATCCGGCCTATTACTATGATCATGTATATGTTATTAATACGAGTAATTATTCAGTGGTAGTAGACAATCATGTGCCTAGTTAATTTTTTAAAAGCGAGACGCTTGCGGTGACATAGTATCCTGATTATTGAGGCAAAGCTACCTCAAGGTGCACATTTACATTTGTGACTATAGGTGCAAGGTGGCGGGCAAGGGTACGCACATTATCTGTACTCGTCTAAAAAAACGGAAAAAATAAATACTCATATCCTAGTTAAATTTGACTACATTATTACATGTAGATGTCTAGCTAGCTTGATCAGCTTCAGATTAAATGTTTGCATATATATGCAAGCTTAGACAAGCGAAGCGTCATGGATGCATCGAGTGGAGTGTAGCTAGCTTCCCTTTGTATGCTTCGGGGAAGCAGCGGCGGCGGCGGATCGGAGCAGGTGACTACTGACCTGACCATGACCATCATCCACTGTATATATGCATATATATCCGCTGCATGGTGTGGCCCGCACCAACGCAAGTGCCTGATAGCTGCCGCTTTACTTGATTTGTATTGCACCGTGCATGGGACGACGGGGACATCAATCGTTGTCAGTATGCCCGCCATCGATCGCAATCGATCAAATTCAGACCCAATAAGCAGTATATAGAATTCTAGTTTTGTTATAAGTATATATATAGTACAGAATGAATATGAGCGAATTCCTGCAGGCCGGGCCGGACCTCCTTGCTTCTAGGAAATCAGGCTAAGTGCTGCAGCAGATATATAGGGCGTTAATTTGGCCTTTTTTTTTTTTTGGTCTGTCGGAGGGAGCCTTCGCGCCACCTGCTGACCATAGCTGCATGCATTCCCCTTTCCCCTGATTCTACTCCCAGGTAGCTAGCTAGATTCTTCCGTTTGTCCATTACCACTGGTTCCTTGTGTAATGTAATGGTCAGTTAGCGCTGGAGTGCAGAGTGCTCGCGCGCTGGACTCGGATCAACTTGCACCAGAAAAGCCGGCTAATAATCAAATGGAATGCGGTCGCACTGCACGCCTACATTCATTCATCTGTACCCGTCATGCACAAGGCACCTTATCATGATCCAACATCCACGTGGTTAGTGATAGCAGCAGTGTTGCTCGATACAGTTCCATCCTAGCTACCAACGTACTAATACTACTCTCCCATTCTAATATAAATTAATTATTATACTTCTCCTCCGGTTTAATTTGTATGCCATTTTGATTTTTCTACAACAACTTTACTATATATCTAGACATACTGTATATTCATGTCATGTGCATAACAAAAGCTATATATCTAACACAAAAGGCTAAAAAACATATAATTTATTTAGGAGAGAAAGTTGTATAAATTATTTTTGCTTTATCTTACTACAACATAGCGTATATCTCAGTGAAACAGCAAAAGTTATACATCTGAAAAGGCTAAAATAACAAATACAGAAAGTAATGTACTATATATTGGCCAAACTGGTTGTACTAATATTTGACCCTAATTTCGGCTATACAGAGTGGTACATGGATAACCACAGCTGGTTTATAAGCAATTACTGTACACTATAGTATTACTACGATGGTCAAACGGTGAGGACCTATATAGCTAGTAGTAACCTATATACAGGCCCATTACGTCTGGTCTCTGTTCTCCTGCTGCTTTTGCCGCATTTTTCTATACCGACGCTTGATCAGATGCAGACTGGTAGTAGTACAGTGCTGATAAATAAATATATTGAACAAGTCAACGCAATGCAAAACTAACTAATTAATCATCCAACTAGCGGAAGGTAAACATCAAATCAAATAAATTAAACAAACAAAGCTAGTTAGTCTTCCATCTGCCAAAAAGTAAGAAAGAACAAATAAATTAAATGAAGAAATAAAACCGTACATTGACCAAAAACACCAAGCCTAACTTGGAATGCATCCACAAGTAGAGTAGAGTACTGTACACAAATGTTAATGCATATACGCAGTCCAGCTTATCTAGTTATCCCACTGTCCTGGTTATTAACTATTATTATACACTCTCAATCAGTAGCAACGGCGATGGTAAGCAGCAGCCAGGTAGCTGCGCCCCAAGATGTGAGGAGCAACGGCGACGGCGAGAGGGCCGAGGCCTCGGTGGGCCCATAGGACAACTATATGTCTGAGGTAGGCTTAAAAAAAGCTTCATCTAATGCAAGATCGCATCCTTCAAATTCTTGAGACGCTCTGTGTCTACCTCCTTAAGAAGAATGGACCATTTTTGCATCAAGGATAAGGCAATATGCATCACATCAGTTGGAGCTTTAGAAAGTTTTTTTTGTTGATGACCATCTTTTTCTGAGTGGTCCATAGCGCTGAAGTAAGAAATCTACGCCCTGTTCGTTTGCTTCTTATCAGTAACTTTCCAGTGAAGATTCAACGGTGTTTTTCTCTCACACTAAATCAGCAACAGCGAGAATCAGCCAGCAAAACACGACCAAACGAAGGTAGAAGCCCTTTGCCTTGTAACCACTCTTCATAAACCCTTTTCAAGGAATTTGGATATCTGAAAAGTTAAAAATTACCTTGATGATACCCCAAATGAGTTTAATTAGCCAACCACTTAAAGAAGATATGATCTGTCTATAGTTTCTAATTCTCCACAAAGACAACATTTGTCATTCCCTTTTCCAACCCCTTTTGACAAGATTCACAACTACCTATAACTTGTTATTGAACATTTGCTATAAGAATTGAAAAGGTTAATCTTAAGGGGAATTTTGCACTTTTCAGATCTGGACAGTCACCCTACTATGCATACCCCTATTGGTTATAAACCTATATATTAGTAGGGAACTTTCTATTCGCTTATAGAGCCCAAAAATAACTAAATCTTTAGACCCATATCATGAGACAAGAAAATAGTGGTTAGCTTGTTGCACAACAGAGTCCACAACATCGGTCTTGACATGGTTGTACCGGTTCAAAATCCGGCGGTGTTGACGGGTGCTGGAACCGGCATTGATCGATAAATGCTGGGTAGTGTCTAGTATAGAGAGGCTACCTAAAATCAACATGCATGCCCTTAGTTTTTGAACTTATCGGCCTTTCGTGTGCCGCGAAACTATTTACTCCGTTCCAAATTGTAGCTCACTTTGACTTTTTTGGTGTATGCATTTTACTATTTATCTAGACATAATATATTGCTAAGGAGATGTTTTACCACTAAACTACGCTCGCTACATTGAACTACACTTGCTACGGCCTATATTTTATAGGGTTTATCCACCTGGATCGACCATCTATGTCTCGGGTCAACCGTTTCATTTTCTATTAGAGTTTTCTTTTTATTAATTATCTATCAATCAATATTCTAATGACAATAGAATTTCATAATAATGAAAGAGAATAGGTAATAATTCGAACGAAAATAGTATTTTAATTTGTATAAAAATCCGAATTTTTTCGAGAAAAGGGCCTTTCTTTTTATTTATTTTGTATCGGGTTACTAAATACTAAACAAATTCAAGAAATAAGAGAATTCAGAATAGCTACCGAATGACTAATCCAATCCATAATGATATACCGAAAAATATAAATTTTTATTATTTAAGTCTAGATACATAGCAAAATGAATACACGAAAAAAATCAAACCGAACTACAATTTAAACTGAGGGAGTATCATGCCAACAACACCATTATCCAATCCCAGCGATTGTGCGGTAGTAATGACGTCACATTGATGTAACATTGTGGGCTGCCTGTGGCTAGTAAACCAAGAAGAGGAATGCGTGACGAAAGAGGACGAAGGTTCGTTCCTTCCTCGCTGGCATACAAATTTTATTTTTAAATTTTTGGCGAGTAATGAGCCGCTTTGCTAGCTGCTGGGTTCTGAACTTCTTTCTGCCATGCCCATCGACTACTGTGCGTACATAGCCAGCCGCCACGCCAGCATATATGCGATGCCGATGCATGCAGGTACTTATGTTGACCACCGTTACCACTAGTACCGCCACCAGCACCGAACCTATACTAATTTGGAGGAACGAACGAATCTGACTGTTGACTTTTCCTGCTCGTCTTTCATCTGTTGACATATCGAAATGGTCAAAGAGAGACAGCTTCTTCCGACTTCCGTGTATCTAGCCTTCAATTTGGACAGGATACAGATACACAAACACACCATCCGAAGAAGGATCGGAGCACAGCTTCGTTCCGCGACATTCTATATATGGAACTTTGCTGTGCGACCTGCAGTGGAGATTCGAGAAGCACTGGTGGACGAAGCACTGGTGGACAACTGATGGTCAGTACTACACCTCTGTCCACACGTATCTCGTGCATGGGATGATGCAAAACAAATTAATTGCGACAGAGCAAGGATCAATAGCAAAAGTTGTTTGTACAGCTATAACATGTCTTCAACTTCACTATAAGAATATCAAAGAAATAGAAAAAACATCCTGGAACAAGACAGCCTTCCATAGTCCAAGTTTGCACGATAAATAAAAAGAAAATGTAATTCTAACATTTGACACAAGTCAAACTTTCTTAAATTTGACCATAACTATATAAAATAATACCAATTTTCATTTTTAAACAGGTTCACTATCAAAGTATATTTCATAATTACTCGATGATATTTATGTGACATCATAAATAATGTTTGTATCTTTTTTCGTATACATTTGATTAAACTTAATTTTTTTGGCTCATAAAAAATTGAGAACTGTATTCTTTTAGGGCACCATGTGTCACTATAACCTACAATTGCATAGTACATAGTAGGAAATGTTGTCTCGGCAAATGCCGTGATTAATGACGAGATTAATTAGTCACATTTTAATTAAGGGTCAAGTAAGAGGTCCACCCGTCATGTATATCCAACAGATTAGTTTTGCCAAGATTGGCGGCAACCCTTAGATCTTCTAGGGTTTTCGGCACTGCCCACAACATCTATATAGCGGGAGGCGCCCCGGCGGCTCCTTCACCCCAATTATTTTCCACCAAACCGATCATTTAGGTGCTAGAGGGCTCAGGAAGGTTTGATCCCGTTCCAGGCCAGTGCCGGTGGCGTCCGGAGGGCTACCGCTACCCACGACATAAAGCTCCCCAACCCTCAGGTGGTGATCCCTCTTCACCAACACCACCACCGACGACTGCATCACCACCGGAGGCACCGATGGCGACCGTTGTAACGTCCCGCCCCTCCGGGGCCCGCTTACATCCGCGCCTTAACTAGGACATAGACCGCCCTCACGGACCAACACTAGTCTTTTCTATGCACGTTGTCCTCACTCATGCGCACCCGAGAAGAACTTTCCTACGGTCGGTCACCCATCGCTCCGGCCAAGCACGTTTACTCGTCGGTCAACCCCTGGCCAGGAACGTCCGCTTTTGGCCACGTCCGTGTGTCCAGTGCCAGCACATGTGCCATGTTGTGTGACTACTCTGGATCGTCCCGCCCCTCCGAGGCAGGGCCCGCTTACATCTGGCAGCTTAACTAGGACATAGACTGCCCTCACAGACCAACACTAGTCTTTTCTATGCACGTTGTCCTCACTCATGTGCACCCGAGAAGAACTTTCCTATCGGTCACCCATCGCTCCGGAGCCAAGCACGTTTACTCGTCGGTCAACCCCGGCCGGAACGTCCGCTTTGGCCACGTCCGTGTGTCCGGTGCCGGCCACATGTGCCATGCCGTGTGACTACTGCTCCGGATCCACACCGCCATGCGCACCATGCTGCGCAACTAACACAAGCGCCCGTGAAACCGCAAGGGTCGGCTCGATACCATTTGTAACGTCCCGCCCCTCCGAGGCCGAGCCCGCTTACATCCGGTAAGCTTAACTAGGACATAGACTGCCCTCACGTACCAACACTAGTCTTTTTTTCGCGCACTTTTTCCTCACTCATGCGAACACGAGAAGAACTTCCCGGTCGATCACCCATCGCTCTAGCCAAGTAAGCTTAACTTTGGAGTTTTTAGGAGATGGGCTTCCGGGAAAGAAGTTGCAACTTGTTGGTATGAATATCCTATTAATCCTGTTAAGCCCGGGCGAGGTGTTACAACCGCCACATCTGGTCTAGCTCTAATATACTCAATATTTCAGCATTAGTTGAACTGTGGTCATGTGTTAGACGTGAATAAGATCATGTGTACATGAGCTACATGTTCAGATTCATTTATCTATGTTTATATTAAGACCAGATTCAACAAATGGTATCAAAGCTCGGTTAGATCTACCATGACCCCGTTTAAGTGCTATTATTCCTCTGTCTGATTAGAATAGTTTTCCAGCCAAGTCAGATAAGATTCAAATTAGCCACTGTTAAGAATGTTTCCAATCTATGATGCATGTCTATTCTATGCTAAGTGCCAAATTAGATTCATTTTCAGTAAGATTAGGCTTTAATTAGATCTGATCTAAGATTAGTTCATGGTTACCCTAAGTGTTTAGATTCAGGGTTTTACTGTTAGTCGTAATCAGTTGTAGTTGGTCTCGGTTTTGCTTTGTTTCTCCGAAATTAGTAAGTTTTCAAGTTTATGATCATAGAATTAGCAGTAAGAAGGAGGTGATTGGGCAAATCCCAATCAAAGTCCCCAAATCCCCAAATTTTACCAAACCCTAACCCTAAGATCAGAAAGGGCCGCACTAAAGGTGGTTCGTACCTGTACTCTCAGGCCGGGTCACCACCAGAGGACTGCGGTGTCCAGTGGGAGCGCGTGGCTCGTACTTGGTTCAGGTCGGGTCGCCTTCGCCGCTGCTGGACCACGCCGACATCAGGGCCTGCCGTGCCGTGCCTCGTACTCTGCTCTCAGGCTGAGTCACCACCGGCCGACGGCACGGGCTGCCGCCGCGCGTGCCTTTGGTGCAGCGCGTCCACGCCCTCAGTTGAGGCTGCTGTACACGTGTGCCTCAGGGCCCGCCACTGCTGTCGCCTGAGGGAGGCTCGTACTCGGCAACCTGGCCGGGTCGCCCCCCCCCCGCCGGCGAGAGGGCCGGCCGCCGCCGCCGCCATGCGACATCAGAGGCCGCCGCCACCGAGTGGCAGTCAGGGCGCCGCTGATGCGCCATAAGAGGCATCGCCGTGGGCTTGAGTGCACGGAGCCGACCAGATGGAGCCGTGCGACAACCGTGACCGCGTGCGTGTGCCGCCGAGTCGTGCCGTGGTCGTTCTCTCTCTCTTTCTCTCTCTCTCTCTCTTTTCGGATGACGGAGGACGGGGAGAGGAAAAGAGAGATCGATGGTTGGTTAGGGTTGTGTTCGGTTTTTGTACATGTGATATTTGGTCCGAACAAACCATGGCCGTCCATTTCAGATCAACGGCTCAGATCGAATCAACATTAGGGTTTGCTGTTTTGGGCCGCTGATGGGCTTCCAAGGGAGAGGCCGAGGGGTTCTAGCAGGCCGCGTGGCTGTAGTTGTTGCCTGGGCCGTTGCTTCGGGCCTATTTGCTTAAGGGGACAAAATTCAGTTTTTTCCTCGAATTTAAGTTTTGATTAATTTTTACATCAGCACAATTTTAAGCATTTTATTTAAGTTTTAAGTTAATTAATGTCATTTTCCATCATTTATGTATTTATTTTCTGTTCAAATGAAGTTGCTTGTTGAGAATAATTTTAAGATCCACCCCTGTACTTTAGGATAGTCTCTAATTAAATGGAACCAACGAGAAATTTGATTGGAGATTTGAGCTCATAATTAATTCTGATCAACGCTGATTTAATTGTGAGTTAATTAAGATGAATTTCATTTTGTTTTCTGCCGAATGGTGATGCAAACTGAAGTTCTTAAGCATGGTTTTATTTCTGACCAACGTTAATTTAAATTCATGCTTTTAAGTTACATCTTTATGTATAGTATTAACTGAGACTACATTGTGATATAATTTTTTGAGTGGGCAATGTTGCGGACCTCATTAACAACATCGATCCCCTCAATGGTACCAACTTTCTTGTCTGGAAAGACAAGGTCAGAGTTGTGCTTGGCCTCTCCTTCCAGGACAACGCACTTGATAATGATAAGCAGGAACAAGTAAGTGGAGGTTCTTTTTTTTTTTCGAAAGAAAGATCCGTTGCCGGCATGCATTGATAAGAACCAAGAATGTTTACAAATTTACACCATGTCACAAGCTGCGCCAACCACTTTTTGCTCGAAGCTCAGCAACGTGAGGTCCAAGACACATTAATGCTAATTTACATATAAATGGTGATCGATAAGTTCCATTTGCGATTGCATATGCTGTTGGATTGCATCATCAGTTTCTTGCGCTGGGAGCAGCACTGAATGCCTTTGTTGCCTGCAGCTGCCCAGTCATTTGCCTGGCCATAGATGGACTCCACAATCCCTTGCACCTGCTTTCATTCCTTCCTAAACACCCTGTTGTTTCTTTCCCGCCATACTTCCCATACTACCAAGACGATCAGTGACCGGAGCCCCTTCCTGAGCGATGACGACAACCTGTTCATCAGTTGAAGAAACCATTCTTTTACACTACCTTCGCCCAGAGGCCGATGCTCTCCCAAATTGATCTGACAACCGGACACTCCACAAATAGACGCGTTGAAGTTTCCAGATTCCGCAAACATAGCTCGCAGAAGTATTCATTCGACCACTACCTGACTTGTAGTCTCGCTGCCGTGTCCACAATCTGTCCTTGAGGAGTAACCACATGAAAATCTTACATTTTGGAGGCGCGCGTGTCTGCCATCTGAATCTGGCAACCTCGCATTCACCCAGCTGCTGGAATTGTAGATCGTAGGCGGACTTTGCTAAGTATATTCCACTCGGAGATGGTGCCCAGATTATTATGGTCATGAAGAGATTGCACGAGTGTCATAGATGGTAGCATATCTGACGATTCCAGGTACTGCGAGATTAGGTGCTGGCTCATGTTGTGGTCAATGTCCTGCACCCAAGAACTATCAGTCAGCGCACCCGCAGCCGTGCGGTTTTTCCTTTTATTGTGCTTAAAAAGTTCAGGGAAGAGTTAGCAGGAACATTACCCTGCAGCCAGTGTGATTGTCAGAAAGAGGCTCTATGGCCGTTCCCAATCACCACCTCAGTTGCCATGTTGAAAATACACCTATCTTCACCATCCATCTCGGTCTGCAGGCCCTTCCAAGGCCGTTCCTTGTCATCCCAAGTGTACCACTGCCATCGCAAACACAGCGCCCTACTTAAAAGCTTCAATGTCCTTGATTCCCAGTCCTCCCTTCTCCGTCGTCATGCAAACTTGCGTCCACGCCACCTTGCACTTCCCCATGTGAGTTGGCTGTCACCCGAGTAAGTGGAGGTTTTGCCTGGCCGCTTGGCATAAGGTGCAACGACCCCTTGATTACGACGATCTCGGTATTCTTAACTTGGAGTTCATGGTTGGACGCTCCAAATTCGATGGTTGTGGTTCAAAAAGACAGACACCAAGAGAGCTTGGATCAGTGTGGACATACGGATACGCCCAAATGCCATGGCTATATATGTTCAACATTATGATGAGACTCGGGTCAGAGATGTGAGTAGCACGCTTTTCTAGTCAGATCGATGGCTTTTGGGCTACTTGCTACAAGAAATTGCACCAATTGTCATGGCCGCTATGTTGTAGAATTTTTAGAAAAGAGAATATATTAATATCCCATCTTCTGTATCGACTAATGCATATAGATGTTTCTTATTACATCCAACTACAAAATGTCCAAGCAATCTCAAAAACAAAGTTTTGAAGCAAAGCAAAACACGAGAATAGTTCCAACTGCAACATTTAAACTGAAATTCTATTTCTACGCCATCCGTTTCTTGCAAACACCTCCATCCTGATTATCTCAATCTGCCTGCATCCCATCTTCATCATTTGGCCATCCTCCTCCTTCTGTAGTAATGACCAGAATCTGGTCCAGTATGTCCCCTTCAAAGAGACCACTTCATTCCGGGCTAACCAAATTGCTCAACACACCGTACTCACACTCACTAGAAATTTAGCTTTCAGTTTCCTGTTAAACCGTTGCAAACTTGACACTATGTTGTAGAATACTTGTACATGTCGCACGGTAGCGGAAGCATTACAAGCTCAGGTCGTTTTTCCTCAAGTCTACCTATCGGGGATGCTTTAATGGTTCAATTAATTAATTTCGAGCCTTGGCATCGAGTTTGGAGACCATGGGCTCCAGCCAAATACAAACTCTTCCTTTGGTTGGCAATAGGTGATAGACGACTGACAAACTCGCGAGGGGAGGACTTCCACATCCTCGTCGTCACTGTCAACTTTTCGCCCAGAAGGAGGAGAACATCCAACATCTACTGACCACCTTATGTGCTAGCGCAAGATTTCTGGTACTGGTACCATATATATTCATCTATCCGCGTTGGGCTTGCAGGGTCGAGTACCTGCTTTCATGACATTTCGAACCTATCAAGAAATTGCCAAAGGAAAAGAAGAAGGGGCTAACTGTTTATTTTACCCACCTAGATGGTTTTTAATATGGTTTTGCTACAGTAAAACCATATTTCGGGGGATCCATAAAGCAATTGTATGCCTATATATATTTTTCTAGTATAGTGAGGTCGTTCTTAAGTTTAAAACCAGCATCGGTGAAATGTACCACTATGAACTTTCATAATCAAGCATCAGTGATTATAGAAGAGATAATTGATCAGAATTAAGAAACAAATAGACAACCAAATAATGCCAAAAGAAAGGGAGACTCTACAAGCGATTAACCTTTTTTCTTAAAAATGTAAAAGATTGTGTATCATTGCATTAAGAAGAAGCGTATAAACATACAACCGATGTGCTTATGACAAGCGTCACCGGATGTCTTGCAGCCGTAGGCCAGTCCGTCCTAGCAAACACATCTAAGCATCAATATCACATAAGGAATAACAACCATGAAAGGAGCGGCGCTGCAACCTATGAAGCGGCACCTTGCGATCGAGTCCATTCCAACGTCCGAAAAGAGATCTCCACCGGCCCAATGTTTGGCCATAATATACTGATGCTTGGTGGGGGAGCGAAGGAAAAAATTATAGGTCAAGCAAGTTGTAATGAGAAAATGAACCAAAAGCGTACATTTGCATCTCATCATTACAATCACGTAAGTTATGGCAAAATGATGCAATCACACATATTATGGCAAAAAGTGGATGAGAAACATAGAAATTATTAAATTGACAAATCGAGATGAATAATAATACACCATTAGCTTTGCTCGTCTTGTCAACTGCCAATATTGTACACATCACGACGACATCCGACAGAGGAAGAAGAGAGTGGAGACCTTTCCAATCTAGGGAGTTCCCTGGAGACCCTTTTCCACTTGAAGGGAGGAGCAGAATCATCTACATGAAAATATTTGGTCGCCAAATCCTAGTAAACTTAAAAAATAAAAAAAAAACACTGAGCCAACAATTGGAGCCTTGGAGGAGATGACACGGAAAAGACGATGCTTTGAGGGCAGGTACATTGTTACACGTAAATTAGCCTCACACGCTGTCTCATTTATTGCCACGTAGAATTTTTGATGATATGGAGGAAAGAGAGAGGCGAGAGAGAATGAGGTCGTTGCTTCGCGAAACAACCACCTCATGAGCTAAAATTTAGAACTATGAGACAACTATTTACCATTGTATGAGTTGTTGTAATACACCTCACAATCCTATTTTTACTCTCTTCTTAAATTAAAAAATTATGAATTGCTATGAGACAATTTAAAAAAGCAACTATCAGTATAATCTATTAAGTTGTGTTAAATTATATGACACTCTATGTGACCAGTTATAAGACAACACCAATCTATCTGCGCTCACGGGAGGAATGCACGCACCTGTCATCGGGCCCGATGCGGCCCTGAGATGGTTGAGATGGTTGGAAATAGCTTCAGCAATTGCAGATATTAGACGGCCTGCCTAGGCCCGGGTCTGGCCCGAAAAAGGTGGCCTGCTATATTCGGTGGCATGATGAAAAGAACAGTGTTCTTTTTTCTTTTCTTTTTTATCTGGCTCAGCCCGGCCAAACCCAAAAAATATGTTTTCTCTCTTTCTTTAATCACACAGACGTCCACTAGAATACAGACCAGAATCAGCAGACGCAGTCCCCACATCGGTCGGTGGTCGATCAAATCTAGTAAGAATGAAAAGGAAACATGGAGGCAAGTGGAAAATTTGGCACCGGATGATACTCTGTGTGCTCTGCTTTAGACTAGCGCATGTGCTACCCTAGCTGATTATTAATTAATTATTATTACAGTTAGATGGGCGGGACGAATCCACTAACACTTGCAATATATTGATTATTATATATTGGCTATACCCCGGCACGCCACTAGCCACAAAGGTTTGTACGTATAAACTCTCACCATTCAAGGTTTAAAGTGTTTCAACTTTATTTTAAGTCAATCTTCTCCAACTCAAATTGATATTCTTGATAAAACATTAACATTTGCAGGACCATATGGTAAACCATCAAAATATATTTACAGTAAATTTAATAAAAACTAATTTCATGTTTGGAGAAACTCCAAATTACTTCCCGAAAGTTCGGTCCTATGTCCAAATAACCTCGTAAACTAACATTTGGTTCAACTAGGGCCCAAATATATCTTCCAGTTTCTTAGAATTTGGGATTCAAATGTTTGAATTTTGCAAATGATTTTGGGTGGCAACAAGCTATTGCCAAATTGAAAGCGGAACAACATCTAAATCTTTGTAACTGATTATTTTCATATGAGATCATTTAGGAGTCCAAATATTAAATAAATTAGGACGTGGAAAACTGATGACACATCGCCCCACATGTCACATGTGCCATGTTTGTGATGAAAAGCATTTTGACATGCTCCACATAGGATTTTACCTGGTTTTGAAAGACATGGGACATTTGAGTTCTTGTATTAGAGTTGAAAGTATTTTTAGACTTGGGGTAATATGCGGGTTATTAGATCAAATGGTTCAGTTGGATCGAAATCTTAAATTCTTAATGTAATCTTGAATCAAGAAGCATTGTACACAGTTGGAATAAAAATACTGAATGGAGTTGGTAGCCACTATGTGCATGCAGTCAACATATAACAAATACTCTCCCCCATTTCTAAATTATAAGACATTTGGATTTTCAGAATGTATTGTTTTTACTCTATATCTAGACATGGTATATGCATCGAAGTGTGTAGCAAATTGTGTATCTAGGGAAACCAAAAAAATCTTATTACTCACTTCATCCACGAAACAATGTTATTATCATTTTTTAGAGTCAAGCAATCTAAATTTTGGCTAGATTTATAAAAAAACTACGCATATACATTATATAAAATAAGTATCATTAGATTAGTTACAAAATATGTTTTAAATTTATTTGGAAACATAAATACTAATATTAATTACTATAAATTTGGTCAAACTTAATCTAGATTGACTGGTTGTGCAAATATCATATACTCCCTTCGTCCATTTATCTCCTTCGTCTAAGAAAAAATTGTTTTTGAAAAATCTCCTTCATATTAGTTAGGACCACAGGTTTGGCTCCTTCTGTGTGCTGCGCATTTGATGTTTGTTAGCTGCACCTTGTCTGCATTTATTGTTTTTTTTTTGTTGTCCATTGGCTACAACTCCTTGACTGCACCGTACCTTCAATGCAAATTGTTGTTATTTTATGGTTACTTGGTTATTGTGCCGAATGCTAATACTACTATGGAGATAAATAGATAGATGGAGTATATATATTGCGATGAAGAGAGTAGAAGGCAAGACACAACAAGAAAGACAATTCTTCCCAAATTAGTTTAACAAATGGCTCACAACATAAGTTTGGGCACTATTTGGATTTTGGCGCGAGATGACGACAGAGCTAGGATATGGGTGTGTGGAAATGGAAGCAATATGCATCCATTAGGCACCAGAGATGGAGACAGGCAGGCAGGCAGACATACGGTGATGGTGGGGTGCATGGCGGCGTCAAGGCCGCCGGAGAAGCGACCTGAGACCGAGAGAGACGCCCTGCCGCCACCGACCCGAGTCAGACGACAGCCGCACGATTATTTGATGCGATGCATGCACACGCACACAGTCCGTTCGCGCTGACCGGTGCCGGCCGGGTGGCGGGTGGCTCCTAGCGCGCCACCTGTCTACTCCCGCTGTGCCGGTCAAGCCATAGTCAGGCAGCGCCGGAGCCACCACCACAAAGTCGTCACTCACACTCAACAAAGGAGGAATGCCCAGATGCAGCTAGCTGACTTCCTTTTGATCTGGGCATGCAACCGCCGCCGCCATCTCGTCTAGATTATGTACTGTATACATATATTGATATATATATATGCTCTGCTCATAGTTACTCGTACTATTCACACGTATACATACGTGTATGAGTACTATACTAGAGAGTATAAAAGCCAAGCAATCTTATCAGCCGTGAAATAAATCAGCTGAACAGATCGAGCATATAGATGATGCAGATGAAGTGAAGTGTGATGCAGCTGCTGCAAGCAGCCAACCGTACCTGCTGCTAGGTCCCTCCAGCGTCACACCGTACCGCAGCAGCGCCTCGATCTGCCTGCACCACCAAACAGCAGGAGCACCTTCACCTCCATGGCATGCACGATGCAGATGAAGTGAAGTGTGATGCAGCTGCTGCAAGCAGCTAACCGTTCCTCTGCTAGGTCCCTCCAGCGTCACACCGTACCGCAGCAGCGCCTCGATCTGCCTGCACCACCAACAGCAGGAGCACCTTCACCTCCACGGCATGCACCCGCCCTCTCAACAGTCTCCATCCTCCGGCCCAGTCAGCCACAACAACGTACAATTCTCCATGGCTTCCTTTCCTTCCACCGAGCATCACGGCCGGATCCAGTGAACTACAATAACTTCCAATTAACTGCGTCACCATCACGAGTGTTTTCTTTTTCCTGTGAATCCTTTTTATACAGTACTGCTGTCGCCACCATCAGAAATTTTTATGTGGAGTACACGTCTCTCTACACATAATTGTACTCTTATATATGTGCCAATTTCGTAAAAACATTATAGAGCGACAAATCTATCTCACTGATTTCCACATCGGCCCTCAATATTTTTGCGATCTAGCTCATTAAAGTTTTCATTTTCAGAGGTTTGGAACATCTGACCTGGCAGGCGAGGGAGAGGAAATGTTAGGCATATATGAACAAGACATTGTTTCTATTTTTAGCAGATATAAAGCTTTATTATAATTCAAACTATTCAAGTTCGACTAAATTCATAAAGAATAATATTAACAATTACCATGTAAAAAAAGTGAAATATGAAAAATATATCATAGTGGATCTTTGCTGATATACCATTGTATAATTTTAATTTTTGGGATCTTAACTCACACAAAGTCATCTAAATTTTGAATGGGTCTTCTACTTAATCAACTTAATTTTTGCATGTATGTTATTGAAGATGTTTTTTTCAAAAATATAGAAAATATTAGACTTAGGATAGAGCTAAATTAAAAGCCATTGAAACATACTTGCAAGTGAATTTGTTAAGTTGGGGCGGACAACTAGAGCGTGTGGAATTATATGTATCCTCATGTCCTTTCCTTTCTTGAAGGATTTCTCTTAGATTTGACAGTTACTACTCGTTTACACGCACCCATAATCAGCTTCCACATTTTTTATGAGTTACTAGTATCCTATATTTTGATAGAAAATACTTCTAGATAAGTTTTATTCATTAGAGAGTTATTTATTTTTAGAGTGTCATTAGAGAGTTATTATATTTATTTATTACTTCTAGATATGTTTTGATAGAAATTACTTCTAGAAATTACTTCTAGGTCAGTATGAATTACTACATACACCAGCCTTACATAAAGAATGCAGGACACTAAGTAACTTTTGCCAATATGCTTGTACTTCAAGATTAGGCTCCTTAAAGGGTGCGATAATAATTTTATCAATTGTTGGGTGCGGTCTTCCCGTGCACAGGAGTCATATGCATGGCCCAGCTGGTTGGCTGATGGTCACGAAAAAAGGGAAGGAGGTGGTGCACCAATGAAATGAAAAGCAGGCACAAATAGCTTTTTTTTTTTTTTTTTGAGGGGGCAGGCACAAATAGCTGGGGAAATAAAGAAAAACGAAACATATTGCTATACTATTTGGTGACTGTGAGATTATGAAAGGGATGGGGAGAAATGAAAAGGAGAAAATTAAAGGCGGTTGATGAAGGCGGTGGTGACCAAAAGGAGATTACCGGGGACGTACCATGATTCGATTCTAATGTCCTCCGTGGTAAAAAGGTAAGGTATATTATTAATTTTGTGTTACTGATAGAGTAAGGCTAGTCTCAGTGCATAGTTTCACCTCCCAGTTTCCAAGACATAAAACTTTGACGTGAAATAAGTCTATATCTCAATGTTAATTTCATCGCATAGTTTCATATGCTATTTTAGACTCTGGTGGTCCCACCGGTCTCTCTCTTCCCTCTCTTCTTCCCTGCACGGAGACGCCGCATGGAGGACGCCGCAAGCGCATCCCTGCCTGCATGCCGCCACCAGCGCCTTGCTCTGCTCGGTTCCCAGCCGAAGGCCCTCACCGCCCCTCGCCCCTGCTCCCAGCCGGTGGCCCTCGCCGCCCTTCTCAGGGACCGGAGCCACGGCGCCCTTTGCCCTGCTCCCAGCCGGCGGCATCGCAGCCATGGCCGCTCCAGTGCCGACCCGCGAGCTCGCCCAGCCGGCAGCGACGGCCTCGTGGATGGCCGCGCCGCGCACCGCTCCTAGCCCGCGAACTCCGGCGAGTCCGCAGCCCGTGTCGCGACGGAGGACCTCGCTTCGCGCCGCGTCGATTTTGCTTGATGCGTGCTCTCAGCGCCCAACACCAAAATTGAACGCGCGTACCACCTTGAAGGCGAGGCGAGGAGGCCGCGCTCGCTCGCGGCGGAGGCCCGCCCGCTGCTCGTTCGCGGCGGAGGAGCTCTGCCCGCTCCCAGCAGCCTCGGCTAGCGACGGAGGAGCCCCGCCCGTTCCCTGCCCGTGATGCGACACGACGCCCCGACCTCCCCACGAAGGACGGCGCCCGCGACGCCATCCCCTCGCGACCACGGCAGAGCGCGGGCAGCGGAGATGCGGGGCTCTTGGCCCGGCGGCGAGGCGACGAGGTGGCCTCCATGCGGCGGCGGAGAAGCCCCTCTCGCGCGCCCGGCGAGGGCCCGACGAGGCGGAGGCGCGCAGCGGCGAGGCGGCCTACTCGCGACGGCGGAGAAGCCCCTCCCGCTCGCCCGACGAGGCGGAGCCGCGCGCGGCGAGGCAGCCTCCTCGCGACGGCGAATGGCCCGGCGAGGGCCCATTGATGCGGAGGCGCGCGGCGACGAGGCGAAGCAGCGAGGCGGAGCGCGCGGCGACGAGGCCCTTCCGCGCCCTGGCGTCGCTTCTTCGCCGATGAAACAACCTGAGCGCCTCAACGGGGATTTCATCGGATTTCATCCGATTTCACGGTGTTGGAAACACCGCCGAGCTCGTGTCGTGGGGATGAAACGAAGATCTTCTCTCTCCTACCCGTTTCATGCAAAAAGTGCAGATCTGCTGATGTGGCGCCCTATTAAATGTTCATGAAACGTCCCATGAAACCCCATTGAGACTAGCCTAAGTATAGTTTCTGACTTTCATCAAATTCACCAATAACCCGAGGGGACGCTAGACCGAGTGGCTGGTCATCCTGCTCGCGACCTGGTGAGCCCCACAGGGGTTATTGAGGTGCAAAAAAAAAAAAAAAAAAAATCTCATTGCCTGTTACACACCGAAGAACAAGTACAAGGTCAACCTAGTTTTGTATTCCATTTTTTCGACCTGCTTGAGAAGATCTTATTTAAAACACAATGCGTGAGGTGCTTGCGTGAGAAGGTTTTCTTTTATGCACAATGTTTGAGGCTATCATACCGCGCAGGTACATTTTTTTTATACACACCAATAACACAATTAGTGAACTGTGTCAACACTAGCAATAGTAATCAAATTCACCACAAAAATGTGTCTTGATAGTGTATGTTTATTTATGTGTATATAGGATGCTACTAGGGAGTATTTTCATAATCTTGGTTACAGTTGAAGAGTTTAACTAATGGTACTTGAGGACACATGGTTTTTACCATAACCATTGTGTGGACCTTTGTGTGATGAGTGATTGTCAACATGCCAACTCAAGGCGTGTGTGTGTTATTACTAACCGATGGCATGCGGATACGTGTCAAACAATGGTGTCTCTTGGCTCATGTTGTTTGCAGGTGTCGAGCTCGGAGACGGTGGTCGACGGTCGGTGAAGATCAAGTAGGGCGTGCCGTGCTGACGGACCGGGTGCGGTGAAGGGCGGACGTGAGGCTTGGATCGAGGACTGAGGACCGGGTGGCCAGCCGTGGTGGCCGATACCGGACATCGACGAGCGCAAGTGTACACGGCGGGGATGCGTATGGGCTACGCTACTCGCGGAGGGTTTGGTGGTTTCGCCTCAAAACCATCGGCGGCGGGTTTCCCGGTTTGCGCCTCAAAACCGGGGGCGGAGGTCCAGTGCGGACGGACGACACGTGGCGGCATCGGGGAGATTGCTTGGAAGCAAGGCTACCGGTGAGGAGGCGCGGTGGCCGTCGGATCAAGTGAAGCTCGAGTTGGACCCTTATGCCCCGGCTAAGTGGTGTGGCTCTTCATGTATCCAAGGGCAAAGAAGGAATGTAAAATAGACTTGCCCCTATAAATAAAGGATGAGGGTCTCCTTCCCCTTACCTCGGTTATTTTCCATTTTCCCTTAGGTTTTTCCCTTCCTCTAGATGCTTTGTGAGAGAGAGGTCCGCAAATCGTGATTTGTACTCGAACCAGCGTGTATGGCAAGCCGAGCGCCGAGTCTCACTTGTTTCCTCTCGTGATTAAATCACACGTGCTGTGTCTCTCGTGATGGATTTTGTGTTCTTCCCGAGTTGACTTTTGGGCACTTTGTTCTTCGCATGATTTCTTTGTTTCTTGACCGATTCGAGTCATTCTTCTTGCATTGGATCGATCTATGACACAAGAGTGATGTTTCCACCGAAGAAATCGTGCTAGTTCCTCTTGAGATCAAAGATCCACGCGATTTCCTCTCCGGTCGCTCAAGAACGAGTTTTTCCACCCCCTTCTTGATTTCTCCCTCCTCACTTCAAATTGGCCGATGATTTTTTGAGGATAGGCTCTCCTCTGCATAAGCAACAACATCCCCAAATTTGGTTGCAAGAGGTTTCGATTTGAATGAGTTAGGGACGGATCTTGGAGGAGGCGATTTTTGGCGATCGGTTTAAGGATCGCGGACGGTCCGGCGTTGTACACGCGGACAGTCCGGACCTCGGACGATCCGGACCTTGAGCTCCGGACAGTCCGCGAGTCTTGGTCAAGCGAGTCCGGGACTGGTTTCTTTCGGTCCGTTTTCCCGGGTTGTACCGCGGACGGTCCGGCCTCGTGACGCGGATGTCCGGCGGTCTTTTTTGACCGTGTCCGGGACCATTCCAAGCGTTTGTTCTTCGAGTTTGAACCGCGGACGGTCCGGCCGTGTGACGCGGACGTCCGGGTCTTCGCCGGTTTTTCTCGGTGCATTCGACACCGGTACGAATTATAGGCGGACCCGTCCGGCCCCAATCCCGGACGGTCCGACGTGCAAAACCTGGTGTTCGTCCGGTTTGTCCCGAGCGGTTTTTTTACGGAAGATCAACCGCGGACGATCCGGCCTATCCTCGCGGATAGTCCGACCGGACAGTCCGGGATCCACTCGGACGATCCGCGGCTTGACTCCGACAGTCTTTGTTTTCTCCTCTTTGCGATTGCTTGAGCTCCGATTGTCTTTCCGTTTCTTCCGCTAATTGAGTAGTGATCCGCCGTGTTCCTAGGGAACATCCACCCTCTCATTGGGGTCGTGATCACTACGATTTGAGCATCGCATTTTGAGGTTGTTGGTTTGGGCCTAGGACGTGAAAGTTTCGAAAGAAATTTTTGAGGCTCCCATTCACCCCCCTCTGGTCGCCGTTACCGGTCCTTCAATTGGTATCGGAGCCGGTTAAGGATCACTCCACCTTAATCGGTCCGTGATCCCCGAAGGCGACATCATGGAGAACCGTGGGCTTGGAAAGCCACCGCACTTCGATGGCAAGAACTATCCCTATTGGAAGATCCGCATGTCGGCGCATCTCCAAGGGATTGATTCGCGTGTTTGGGAGATCTCGTGAGAATGCGAACTACGTGGTACTTGCTGCCCGTGTTGACCAAGCACAGATCGACCAACACAAGGCGAACAACACTACCGAACTTGTCTTGTTTTCTCGCTCTTTCTATGGAGGAATTTGAGCGTGTTTCGATTGTACCATCAAGCTCGAGAGATCCGGTCTAGACTGCAAAATACCATGAGGGTACTTGCCCATGTCAAGACCCGGACTCTATGAGACACACAAGAGAGAGTATGAGAACTTTGTTCAAATCGATGGTGAATCTATTGATTCTTTGTTCACTCGCTTTCAAACCATCGTGAACAAGATGAGGGCAAACAACCCTCGGATGCCCTATGACGATCATCGAGAGCGCTTAAGCTTCTATATGCTCTAGATCGGAGGGTTTGGGAAGTAAAGGTCTCGGCGATCATCGAATCGCCGGCTATGAGACTCTCACCGTGGATGAGCTGTTCGGTAAGCTCAAGTCCACCGAGATTGACCACCGACGCGGGCGAGGATCGAAATCCGTCTCGCCCCTACCATGGCTTTGGTCTCGTGTACGGGAGGTACAAGTTCTTTGACTAACCCTTCACACTGCTGTCTTTTGCCTTGTCTTCTCGGTCTCGGCTACGAGAGGAGCAACTGGAGGCTCTTGGGGACGACGAGCTCGCCTTGGTGATTAGCCGGTTCTCACGGTTTCACAACAACCGTTTGAATCGCCGGCGTGGCATCACCAAGCAAGGATGCTTCGGGTGTGGAGATCCCGACCACTACGTCGCCAACCGTCCCAAGGCCGACAAGAACCACTACAACAACAAGAACGACTACGGCAAGCGCAAGGACAAGCACGAGTCTTCCACACCCAAGTACAAGTACAAGTACAAGGGAAGATTCGACAAGGAGGCGGTCAAGAAAAAGTTCCCGGAGAAGCAAGAGGCGAAGCGCGAGCCTTTCTCGCATCCCTCAGCGATCTCGACGACGACTCCGACAACGGCTCACCCCCAAGCGATGATGAGGCCGAGCAAAGGTCGAGAACAAGTTCAACGGGCTGTGCTTCTTCGGCGACTCCAAGCTTGGAGGCTCTTTGCACCATGGCACTCGACGAGTCTACCCCAAGCATTGAGAAGAACGACGACACCGAGCCCGAGGTAGAACAAAATCTCGAGTCCCTTGCTGCTTGAGGTTGATAACTTGACTACTACTTTGCTTAGTCAAGATGCTTTGCTTAAGCGTGCTGCTCGTGAGAGAAAAGATTTCAAGGCTAAGTGGGAGCTTCTTTGTCAAAGAGCTAGAGTCTCGTTAGGGAGTCTCGTGCACATCTCGATGAGTCCGAGTGTGATGCTTGTGCCATTCATATGGCGAACCTAGCTGATGTGCGGTCCAAGTATGTGGCTTTGGTAGATGAGCTTGATGAGGTTAAGGCTAGGTCTGTCTCTCGTGAGTCCTTGCAAATCTTGTGATGAGTCAAGTCCGAGCTAGGTGAGAAAATGACTAGGATTGCCATGCTAGAGAAAACTAGTCAAGTTTCTAGATGTGCTTGTTGTGAAGCTTTGGAACTAGAACTAGACTCTTGTAGGCATGACAAGAAAAGGGCCGAAGAAGAAATCACAAATCTTCGGTCCATGCTCGCTTGGTTGTCTTGCAAAGAACCACTTGGCATGATGATGAGTCGGTTCAAGAGGGAACGACACAACGGGATTAGGCTTTGCTACGGGTGGGAAGGGTGAAAATGTTTTTGGTAAGGTTGGTGAACACGGTGGTATGAGTGCATCTCGAGAAATCCACCAAGCCTTCCACTACTCCCAAGTTGATCAAAATCACTCCACCACAGCCTAACAAGCCCAAAGTGTGAAAGATGGTGTGTTTGAGGAACCTCCCAAAGCTTCACCTCCAAAACAAGTGTGGACTCCCAAGCCAAACCACCTAAGGAACCCACTTGACACACTTCCCGACATCTCTATTAAACCCCCTCCAAAGAACAAGCAAATCCAAAGAGTGACCCATACCCATGAGAGAGTGAGTAAACCATCACCCAAGAGAGAGGTGTATCACCGTGATTATTGTCACCATGATGGTCACTTGTTTGAGTTCGCTTTCGGAGGAAGAGAGATGAGCGGCATGAGTATGAGCTTTTCCATAACTCTACTCATGGTGTGTTTGCTCCACGTTTCCGGAGGCACGGTGCTAGGCCAAGAGGTGCAACACCTCAAGGACTTAGGCCTCAAGGTGTGCGACCACGAGGTGGTCGTGCCCGGGGTTCGGGTTTTTCTTATGACCTTGGATCTCGTGACCGTGGCTTTCGGTCTTACAGGATGAGCGGACCACGTTTTCTCGTCGTGGTGATCGCTCTACTCAAATGGGACATGGCATGCATGATGCTTTTGTTAACACTTCTCATGGGCGAATGAGCCAACACCGGTTTTCTCCTCGGTTTACTAACCCCGGTGTTGGATCATTTGCTCATCCCATGTCTCGCTATTGATGCGGGATGAAGGGCCGGAGAACACGTGGCTAGTTGATTCCGGATGCTCTCGACACATGACCGGGAACTCAAAATGGTTCTCCGGCCTCACCCAAATGAAGTGTAGTGAATACATTACATTTGGGGATAACAGCAAGGGTAAAGTGCTTTCACGTGGGTCCATCCGTCGAATGAGAACTTTGTGCTTAAGGATGTGGCCTTGGTTTCAAATTTGCACTTCAATCGCTTTCTGTTTCTCGGCTTCTTGATGACGGTTTTGAGGTTCGGTTTAAGCCAAGACTTTGTCGTGTTCTTGATGCTCGGAGAACCTCGTTTGCAAGATTGTGCCTTTTGGGAAAGTGTTTCGTGCTGATTTTTCTCGCTCATTTGGTCTTTCCCGCCGTTTGATGGCAAACTCCTCCTCGAGCTCGGAAGTGGCGCCGCAGACTTGGTCACTTGAGTTTCGACTTGCTTGCAAGATTGAGCTCACTTGATCTAATTCGGGGTTTGCCCAAGCTCAAGTTCGAGAAGGATCTTGTTTGTCATCCGTGCCGTCACGGGAAGATGATTGCAGCTTCTCATCCTCCCGTGAACCAAGTGATGACCAAGGGGCCCGGCGAGCTTTTACATATGGACACCGTAGGTCCAGCTCGGGTCCGGCGATGGTGGAAAGTGGTACGTGTTGGTAGTGGTTGATGACTTTTCTCGCTATTCGTGGGTCTTTTTCATGGAAAGCAAAGATGAGGCTTTTACTCATGTTCATGACTTGATCTTAAGGTTGCAAAATGAGTTACCAAAGCATGCCATGCGAGCTATTCGCGTGACAATGGCACTGAATTCAAGAATACTCGTTTTGAGACCTTTTGCTCATCCATAGGTCTTGAACATCGGTTTTCCTCGCCATATGTCCCACAAAGAAAATGGGATTGTTGAACGCAAGAATCGGACCCTTGTTGAGATGGCCGGGACGATGCTTGATGAGCATAGGACTCCTAGGCGCTATTGGGCCGAAGCAATCAACACGGCTTGTCATGTTTCAAATCGCATCTTCCTTCGAGCTTTTACAAAGAAGACTTCTTATGAGTTGCGGTTTGGTCGTTTGCCCAAAGTGAGCCATTTTCGTGTGTTTGGTCAAGTGCTTTATCTTGAAGAAGGGAAACTTAGACAAATTTGAATCGAGATCTTCGACGGGATTTTTCTTGGTTATGCTTCTCATTCGCATGCATATCGAGTACTTAACCTTGAAACTAACCGTGTCATGGAGACTTGTGAAGTCACCTTCGACGAGACCACACCTTGTTCTTCTCCCGCCTTTGAAAGTGCGGGTGATGAGGAGATGAACAAGAGTATTTTTGTGGAGGAGGAGCAGGGACGATGCCGATTGGGGTGATCCCGAGCCGACTCCACCGGCTGCCCCGCTTGACCTGCGACGACTACCTCGGTTGACGGCCCCACCGCCACATCCTCTACCACATGGGGGCCGTACGACCAGACTCCTCAACTTGTTCCAGCTGCACCTGAGGGAGCTCCAGCTGCTGTTGAGGGGGAGGTGTCTTCATCAAGGGAAGCACCACGACACATTCAGCATCGCCATCCTCCTTCAACCATGATCGGTAACATAAATGAGCGGGTCACTCGCAACAGATCTTATGAGATTTCGCACTTTGCACATTCTGCTTTTGTTGCAAATTTCGAACCCAAAGAAGTGGTTGAGGCATTAACTGATCCAGATTGGGTGAATGCCATGCATGAGGAGCTTGAGAACTTTGAGAGAAACCAAGTGTGGGTTTTAGTGCCACCTCCACCTCAGTGTCATCCCATAGGAACCAAGTGGGTGTTCAAGAACAAGCAGAGTGAGGATGGGGTTGTGGTGAGAAACAAGGCTAGGTTGGTTGCTCAGGGGTACTGTCAGAAAGAGGGGATAGATTATGAGGAAACCTTTGCACCTGTTGCTCGTTTAGAAGCCATTAGGATCTTCCTAGCCTATGCAGCTTCGAAAGGGTTCAAGCTGTATCAAATGGATGTAAAGAGTGCTTTCCTGAACGGGTACATAGATGAAGAGGTGTATGTGAGGCAACCCCCGGGCTTTGAAAATCCCAAGCATCCCGACCATGTCTTTAAACTCCACAAAGCCCTATATGGTCTCAAACAAGCCCCGAGAGCGTGGTATGAGCGATCGAAGTCCTTTTGCTAGGCAAGGGTTTTACCATGGGGTCGGTTGACAAAACTTTGTTTCTCCTCAAGCATGGCGTGACACTCTCCCGGTGCAGCATTTATGTCGATGACATCATTTTTGTTGGTTCGTCACATGCTCTTGTTGCAAAGTTTTCGGATATGATGAGCAGAGTTCGAGATGAGCATGATGGGCGGCGACGTTCTTTCTCGGTTTGCAAATCAAGCAAACCCGAGAAGGAACATTTGTGCATCAAGGCAAGTACACGAAGGATCTTCGAAGCGCTTCGACATGGGTGATGCCAAGCCACTTCAAACTCCCATGTCGACCACGACCGCTTTGATGCTTTGATCTAGAAGGAGAAGCCGTGGACCGAGAAGAGTACCGCAAAGATGATCGGGTCGTTGTTGTACCGACGGCGACAAGGCGACATCCGGTTCGCCGTGCGCTTTGCGCACGCTTCCAGTCTTCACCGCGCACTTCGCATCGACAGGCCATCAAACGCATCTTACGGTACCTTCGGTTCACTCCTGAGCTTGGTCTATGGTACTCGACCTCTTCTTCTCTTTCTCTTTCGGGTTATTCGATCGATTATGCGGGTGATCGAATTAAGAGAAAGTCCACTTCGAAACTTGTGAGTTTTTGGGTTCATCTTTGATCTCTTGGTCTTCTCGCAAGCGAGTCTTCTATTTCCCAATCCACTTGTGAGGCCGAGTATGTTGCTTCCGCCGCTTGTTGTTCTCGGTTGCTTTGGGTGGTTGCTACCTTGAGAGACTATAGGTTGAACTTTAGGAAAGTGCCTCTTTTCGGATGAAAGACACTAGTGCCATTAGCGTTGCTAAGAACCCGACTCCACTCAAAAACCAAGCACATTGAGATCCGATATCACTTCTTGAGAGATCACCAAGAGAAAGGAGACATAGACCTTCACTGTAAGAACCCATGAACAACTCGGCGACATCTTCACAAAGTCCCTCGATCAAACCCGTTTGCCCACTTGAGAGCGGAGTTGGGCATTTGCTACCCTTTTTAGAGTAGGGTAGCTGTTTCTTGATGTATAGTATGATCTTTGGCTTTCTTCTTTGCTTTTGTTTCTTTGGCTTTACATGTGTATCATATTGCATATCATCTTGTATCATATTACCTTTGTTGAGCTTCATGACTATAGCAGTTTTGATTACATTCATGCTCCTGCTAGTATGTCTTGTGTATGTCACTTGGAGCTTGCGGCTTAGGCTTCTTCTGATCACTTGTTACATGTTATGAGCTAAGCCTGTTTTATAAATGTGAATCGCTTAAATCTTGATGCAACTCGAAAATTGTTCACCTTTGAGATGGCAACTAGCATGTGTAGGTTTTGTGAGAACCTTGTTGCTTTCATGTGTATGCTTGAGTTGCTATGTCTCATGTTTCTTGAGTCATTCACTTAGCTCGGATCTCTTGATAATCTTGTGCTAAAACTTGATGTCTAAGCTAAGAAATGATGGAAAGTTTTGAGTTGGATCTTTTAAATCCCACGGCAATGTCACGAGATTGCTTCTCATTCATTCGAGTGAGATGAACTTGGGCATTGTAGTGCTAGTCCACAACCACTCGTGATGAGATAGCTTCCCACTTGCACTAAGGGATGAACTCGGCGTGGTTGAAAAACATGATAAAAACAATCTTTTTGGCGGACAGTTTTTGATCCTCTCGTTCTCACATGTCTCAATGAAACCTTGTTAACTACTGTTTTAACTCTGATCAATGTTGTAGTTACAAGTGCTGTTAAGTGTATCTTTGAGATATGATGTGTGACCGTTATATGGGGTAGTTCACTCTTGTATACATGTGTTAGCACTTGTTTGATCTCCTGCTTATATGTGCCAGGTGCTATTCTTTTTGGTGAACACCTTTTATAAAATGCCCAACACCTGATCAAATGCTTATGTTTCATACTCCGTACCACTTGATCAGCTTGAGCATTGGTTTTGTCTTGTGCCATTTGCTATACACTTGCCATACTTGCTAGATCATCCATGTACTCAAATTGCTATACTTGTGAAGCTCTGTCATTTTGCATTTCTTTCATGGCATGATTTGAGGGGGAGTTGCAGTCTCTTTTGTCTCAATCTTGATAAGTGCATGTGCCAACAAGGGGGAGAAACATTCACAAATCCAGAGAGTTCATTGGTGAGGATGCATTTGTCAAGGGGGAGTTGCACTCCGGTTTGAGCTGTTTTTGCTAGATGTGTTGACCCGTTGCCTCTTCTTGAGGGTCTAGCTGTTCTTCAGTTTTCTTTGCCTGGCTAGTGGTGTTGAGCCTTTTGCCTCTTCTTGAGGGCTAGCTTTGGTTTTCTTGGTCGCGTCGAGCCGTTGCCCATGTCTTTGGGGACCAAGTTGTGACTTTGCTTTGCTCATTGCAAATGACCTATTTTCTGCTTGTCTTTGGCTCTTGGTCATTTGGATGGGTTGTCTCTGGTTTGTGTTGGTGTTGACAATGCACTCATTAAGGGGGAGATTGAGGACACATGGTTTTTACCATAACCATTGTGTGGACCTTTGTGTGATGAGTGATTGTCAACATGCCAACTCAAGGCGTGTGTGTGTTATTACTAACCGATGGCACGCGGATACGTGTCAAACAATGGTGTCTCTTGGCTCATGTTGTTTGCAGGTGTCGAGCTCGGAGACGGTGGTCGACGGTCGGTGAAGATCAAGTAGGGCGTGCCGTGCTGACGGACCGGGTGCGGTGAAGGGCGGACGTGAGGCTTGGATCGAGGGACCCGAGGACCGGGTGGCGGCCGTGGTGGCCGACAGCTGACATCGACGAGCGCAAGTGTACACGGCGGGGGATGCGTATGGGCTACGCTACTCGCGGAGGGTTTGGTGGTTTCGCCTCAAAACCATCGGCGGCGGGTTTCCCTGGTTTGCGCCTCAAAACCAGGGGCGGAGGTCCAGGTGCGGACGGACGACACGTGGCGGCATCGGGGAGATTGCTTGGAAGCAAGGCTACCGGTGAGGAGGCGCGGTGGCCGTCGGATCAAGTGAAGCCTGAGTTGGACCCTTATGCCCCTGGCTAAGTGGTGTGGCTCTTCATGTATCCAAGGGCAAAGAAGGAATGTAAAATAGACTTGCCCCTATAAATAAAGGGATGAGGGTCTCCTTCCCCTTACCTCGCTTATTTTCCATTTTCCCTTAGGTTTTTCCCTTCCTCTAGATGTTTGAGAGAGAGGTCTGCAACTCGTGATTTGTACTCGAACCAACGTGTATGGCAAGCCGAGCGCCGAGTCTCACTGTTTCCTCTCGTGATTAAATCACCCGTGCTCGTGTCTCGTGATGGATTTTGTGTTCTTCCCGAGTTGACTTTTGGGCACTTTGTTCTTCGCAT
This sequence comes from Themeda triandra, assembly GCA_018135685.1. NCBI lineage: Eukaryota > Viridiplantae > Streptophyta > Magnoliopsida > Poales > Poaceae > Themeda > Themeda triandra. Next base: position 2,267 of record JAENPR010001966.1, on the reverse strand, counting down.
GATTTCTTCGTTTCTTGACCGATTCGAGTCATTCTTCTTGCGTTGGATCGATCTATGACACAAGAGTGATGTTTCCACCGAAGGAATCGTGCTAGTTCCTCTTGAGATCAAAGATCCACGCGATTTCCTCTCCGGTCGCTCAAGAACGAGTTTTTCCACCCTTCTTGATTTCTCCTCCTCACTTCAAATTGGCCGATGATTTTTTGAAGATAGGCTCTCCTCTCGCATAAGCAACAACATCCCCAAATTTGGTTGCAAGAGGTTTCGATTTGAATGAGTTAGGGACGGATCTTGGAGGAGGCGATTTTTGGGCGATTCAGTTTCTGGGATCGCGGACAGTCCGGCGTTGTACACGCGGACAGTCCGGACTCGGACAGTCTGCACCTTGAGCTCCGGACAGTCCGCAGGTCTTGGTCAAGCCGAGTCCGAACTGGTTTCTTTCGGTCCGTTTTCCCAGGTTGTACCGCGGACGGTCCGGCCTCGTGACGCGACAGTCCGCGGTCTTTTTTGACTGTGTCCAGAATCTGTTCCAAGCGTTTGTTCTTCGAAGTTTGAACCGCGGACAGTCCGTGACCGTGTGACGCGGACAGTCCGGGTCTTCGCCGGTTTTTTCTCGGTGCCTTCGACACCGGTACGGAATTATAGGCGGATGCCCGCCCCTAATCCCGGACAGTCCGACGTGCAAAACCTGGTGTTCGTCCGGTTTACTGTCCCCGAGCAGTTTGTTTTTTCGGAAGATCAACCGCGGATGTCCGGCCTATCTCGCGGACAGTCCGACCTGACAGTCCGATGGTCACTTCGGACAGTCCGCAGTTGACCCGACAGGTGCTGTTTTCTCCTCTTTGCGATTGCTTGAGCTCCGATTGTCTTTCCGTTTCTTCCGCTAATTGAGTAGTGATCCGCCGTGTTCCTAGGGAACATCCACCCTCTCATTGGGGTCGTGATCACTACGATTTGAGCGTCGCATTTTGAGGTTGTTGGTTTGGGCCTAGGACGTGAAAGTTTCGAAAGAAATTTTTGAGGCTCCCATTCACCCCCTCCTGGCGCCGTTCTACGGTCCTTCAAGATCGAAACATCCTATATTCTCGAATCAAGAGAATGTTGATGTTCGACATATATGTTATAATATAAGGCATTTGCTCGGTACTTTTTTCTAAAAATTGCACTCATCTCAAAGCATTATTGTAAATTTAATTAAAAGTTTTCTTAATACTTTTTGTTTGGGTAACGCTTGGCCAGCCCATTCAACCCAGTCCAGCCATGACCCAAGCTAAAGGCAGGTCCGTTTGTTCCGTGCTTCTCCGTTTACACGTGAATTAGTCGAAGCGGACGACGACGAGCCGGCGGCACCTCCATCCTCCTGCCCTGATCATGTATTCCTGTCTCGTGGTGTTCTGGCAGCCGGTAAGAAGGTCCGGCGGCACAGTTCGATTTGACGAGAGGTCTACAGGGTCACGCCTCCATCTAGACGGAGGTTCCATTCTTCCTGGCGGTGCGAGAGGACGAGACCTCCATGCCTTCTCCATTGTTGAACATCAAGCTCCTCCAATTCCTCCATCTGTGATCCGGCAAAACTCATGCACAGATCCTAAGAGACCACTACTTATTTGCATGTTCAGGAAGTGAACGAGATTTGGGCCCAGGCAGATGATCGGCAAACCAGAATTGCCAGGACATGTTCGAAGTTCGTCAGACATAAAAAAAATTATTAATGCTGTGCAGTTGCCTGAAAGAGGCATACAAACTTTCAAGTATATGCAATCCTTTAACATTTGCGAATTGATTAAGTGTAGAGAATCAATTTGGTGTTAGTAGTTTAAATGATGTCTAAGCAGGGACTAAAATCCACATGTAATTTGCATCAGACCTTCCCACACGCCAAATCGAACGGTGCCGTCGGAGCTCCTTGCGAGCTGCTGGCATACGATGAAACGAGATTGGAGGAGGATGAGCGCAGGTGCCGCCTTTCCCTCAGTTCGCCTGTTGCTGATGCTCCGGAACATGCGCACAGCGGCGCCGCCATAACGCCGTCTCCAACGGTTCTAGCGGAGTAGTACCGAACAAAAGGGACTCAGAATTGGGTTGGATGGGCTGGGCCTAAACGTGTGATCCAGACACTGAAAATGTTTATAATTATTAATAGCCTACTTTGAGATGCGTGCAACTTTTAGGAAAAGGAGTACTGGAGCAGTTCTCATAATATAATTAGCGTAAAGCTGCGCGGGGTAGTTGGGATCGAGTATATAGTTGAGTTCAATTCTGGTAAT